>VMDO01010806.1:0-45720 GCA_007922755.1 Pedetes capensis
AGCTAGTATTTTTTCATCTTGCTTTATTCTTAGAGTACTCCCCTCAGCAACAGTTTATCCAATAGCAATTAGGCAAGTCTCTCTGTGAGTAGCAGACCCAGCCTTCTTGCTTCTCTCTATAAAACCCCCTGTATGACGTTCAATAAACGGACTTGATCAGCAACTGCAGACTTGTCCCCTTGTCTCCTTTCTTCCACTCCCCCCTCCCCCACAGGGACCGTTCGATTGAGCCGCGGGCAGGTTCAGATGGGAGACTGCCTGGGAACACCAGGTGCTGTAAGCTTAGTAGAAGGGCCTGGCAGCCCACTCCCAAAAAAACAATCAGCCATTGAAAACCCTATGAATAGCAGAGAAGCACTGACAATAGTGTTTAGCCTGTTGTACATAGGGTCGCTATGAGTAGGACACTGACTCAATACCACCTAACAACAACATATATCACAGAAACATATATATGACATATATTTAAATCTAGATGCTTCACATTAAAGAAAATGTGACATTTCTCTCCCATTACCCTTTCCTATTGCCCTCCCTTTCTTTAGTTGCCTTTGGAATTACATCTCTTAATGAGAAAGTTGAGACATTTTTCAAGTAGTTCGTGTTTCAACACAGCACGACTCTCTCTCCCTTTCCCTCTCCCTCTCCTTCTCCTTCTCCCTCTCCTTTATGGAGAAACTCTCAGAAACTCTATCAAAGCAAATAACTAGCTGGGACTCACAAGTGTCTGTAACAGCTTTGCCACTTTATTATTTGTATTTTCTTCAAAGTTACAGACGAAAAATCATACCGTTATCTCCAGAATAAATCACTTTTAATTATCTGCCAGCTAACAGCTCAATCAGGAAATCTTTCAATTCTCTGAAAGCTAAGAACTAAAAAATGCCTGAATTTTTGTTTTGATTTTTGTTTTCTGGTTTTTTGACCTAAGCCTGGGCTGCCTCGAACTTGCCATCCTCCTGCCTCTGCCTCCTGAGTGCTGGGCCACCTGACTTTAAAACAATTTGCTCCCCAGTCAGGAGGGTTACTTCCTTTCTCAACACTGACTGCACCATAGCAAACTGTCCCTTTGACTGGCATGCCAGACATTTTTACATTTTGGGGAGACCAGAAACCATCTTTACTAGTGAGAAGCCTTCTTTTTCTTTGGCAATATAGGAGAATCGAGAGACATTTTGCCACTAGGGCAGATCCATTTAGGATCTTGCAAATGATTCCCTTAAAACCGTCTGTGCTCAAGCACTGCTTGGAGAACCTTTGCAAATCCCCCAATGCGAGACACACCCCCAGAGGAAGAAGGGTGCTGTGGTACATTTATAAGTAAACATCTGTAGACAGCAAACAATACACATTTACATCTTACATGCATTCCTGTGTTACCTGCATTACTCCTTTTGAAAGCAAGTTCTGCCTCCATGGGTCCCAATGACTTAGGAAACAACTTATTATTCCAAGCGTATGAGTTTATATCCTTCCCACTGGCTACCAAGGACATGTTCTTGGGATTTACACCTAAGAACAAAGAAGTCATTTCAACAGTTAGAGTGTGACCATAAACTTGAAGGAAAAATATGTAACGCATTCAAACAAAGACCAAACATACTGTGGACAGGAGACTAGAGATACATGTAGGTTAAAATGGCCAATGCTCGTTTTTTTGATGAACCCTAACATGATCCTAAGCCCTCAGCATAAACCTGGCATACCGACCCTGCAGTGTATAAAGAGAATATACTTTCTACAATGCAAGTAACAATGAATATTTGACATTCATGCTATCTCATCAAAATTGAGGAGGCACAAAATGTCTTCTTCAAAAAGATGACACTTCTGTGTCACTCACTTCTTTCAAGAGTACACTCTGGGCCAAACTGGCACAGCAGGGAAGACAGCTGTGTGACCTGAACTCAGGGAAAACCAAGAAACTCTGAAAAATCACCTGGAATGATTATTTGTGTGTGAGACATGGTGAAACCTACAGTGTATTACTTGTGAACTGGAGATGTTAGAGATGTACTTGGAAAAGAGGACAGTGAAATCTCAAGTGGCCTTGGGCTTTGGTACTAGTGGCCAAATTTGTTTTTAAGAGATCTGAATACTTCTTGAGTTTGTTTGCTTTTGACTGATGGTTAAATTCAGTTGAACTTCCGAGAAGCTGAAGACTTCCCACATGCTAAGCCTGCAAGTCATCCACAGGTGACTTCACTAGCAAGTCAGATGTCATCACTCAGGATCCCACAGTCCAGGAAGGCAGGACTATTTCCAGGCAGGAGGAGCTTCTGCTTTTCACCAACTGAATTCCTGAGAAAGGTGCTCCATGGATGAGACACATAATAATATTGTTCTTCTGAAACCAGAGATACGGAGCCTCCAAAGTCACCCCATGCTGGTTCTATTAGCTAAAGAAGTTCCTTTTCTTACAATATATAACTCCTTATGGATTTTGGCTTCTTATAAAATATCTCAAAATAGAACTATTAGTAGGCAGTTATCTGACAAAGAGGATCAATTACATGGCAATCGCTCATATTAAAAAACCTTCACTCAAAAGGAAATTCAGATGGGGGGGAATAAAAATTTATTCAAGTGAACATAGCATTCATAATATAGTTCAACAAAGAATGAGTCATGAATAATTTATTTTGTTAATCTAGTTACCTGGGGTGATATCCCCAAATAGGTGGTTATTTTTAAAAGAAATACATACACTATTGAAGCTAATTGGTTTCATTCAAGTTAAGATAGAAATTCCAATTTTGTTGGAAATTGATACATCCTAAATTATTAGAGTATAAGCTTTTTTGGGGGCATCTTCTATATACCAAACACAAATAGACAGAAATTAATATGTTCTGATATTATAATGACACATATCACAACGTGATGATAAACTCTTGCCTCAAAGGAGATTTTAAAAAGCCAGGTAGCAAATATTTACTGAGCACCTACCACATGCCAGGCAGAGTATGGCACTGGAGAAAAGAAGCAAATAAAACAGACTACTTTCTACCCTCTGCGCACTAATGAGAAGGCAGACATTTACAATTATAATTAGTCAAGAAATTAGCAATGTGCAAACGGTTTAGAAGAATCTGGTAAGGAGGAGCTAAATAGCAGAAGTGAGCCTTTTAGTTTCAAGCTGAACTGGGAATCCTGCCTGCGGGCTGGAGCATGAGTCCCTGGGCGTGGCTACAGCTTCTGCTGAGGACCTGAGACAGGAGAGAAGTCAGAGACGTTCAGCACAGACCCAGCAAGAATAGGGGGTACTGCATGAGGCCGGAGTGGAGGCAGGCTGGGTCCTGTAGGCCTCTGTGTATCACGTTAAGATATTTAAAAGGGAGGAGGAGAAGCTAACACCGAAATGCCACAGGACACTGAGTACACAGGGCAGGGAGGAGTAAGGGGTAAACAGGGGCAAGAAGGATCCAAGGTTTCCAAATGCCATGCCATGTCCTAGCAATAGGGGTGAGGCCAGAGGACACCACCGAGAGACTGTGAGCGCTCCCATCGCAGTCCACATGCAGCTACCTTACCATGATTAAGTGCCTAGGGCTGATGGAGTGAGCTGGCAGGTGATGGCTGTGGTCGCACTGTCAGGAACAGAAACAGAACCTCACAGTCTTGTTCCACAGTACATAGCTGGTCAGTAACAGGTCATAGCTATGATGCTGGGTCTTTCCCTGAAGGGCAGTGTCACAAATCTCTCAGTCCTTGTGGTAAAATGTCATGCTGCCCTGCAATTACATGGTACATTTCTAGAGCTCCCATAATCCTAAAGGTTGATCTAAGACCTTTTTTACCTGACTTAAGGGAAAAAAAAATTGTCCCCAATGATATTATTCTTTCTTATTCCTGAAGATATTCAATTATGAGAACAACTGTGGATCACATAGAGATGTCAAGGATTGGTTCTCTCTCAATTTTCTTTCCTCTGTATACCTGCTGGTTTACAACAGGTGCTCAATAAATGTTCGCCCAAGTGACTGAATTGAGCCCAATGTTAGCTTGTAACCTTATCCAGTTCTAAGGGGCCATCAAGACAAAGAATGCCATCAGAGTAACAGTAAGATTAGATTTCAAGCACACACACCCATAATCCCAGCCACTCAGGAGGCTGAGACAGGAGGATCCAGAGTTTGAGGCCAGGGACAGCTTATGTAATTTTAGCAAGATCCTGTCTCAAAATAAAAAATAAAAAAGGGGCTCAGAGTGCAGCCTAGTGGTAGAGCGCTTGCTTAGCATGTGTGAGGCCCTGGGTTCAACCCCCTCATACTGAAAAAAGAAAAGAGATTAGAGTTCAAACAGTTCTTTGTCATTTTGGGTCTGGTTTTTAAGTTACAATTATGGCCAAGAAACCTGCAGAATTTATTTGCACACTCTTGTTAAAAGAGGAAGTGATCAAACAAGTCACAGTCTGAAATATATTCTTGAAAAACACGTCAGGAAGAAGAGCCATGAAAAGGGGGTGCTTCAGATCCACTGCTCTTTGCCAATGAGTCACGGCAGTCATTCTACCACCAGAGGGCTCCCTTCTATAAGTAGGACAAATACTGGTTTGCTAAATTTGAGTCAGTGAAATCCACCTGTTTTTTTTTTGTTGTTGTTGTTTTTGTTTTTTTCAAAACAGAAAAGTATTCCCCACAAATCTAAGCTTGGGAAATTGTGTCACATCCGTGAATTGGCAGTCAGATTGTAACCTTCACGGTTCCAATGCCAAAAAGTGCAAAGCTCCTTGATGACAACAGAAGTGTTTTTCCTCCTTTCAAAAGTGCACCTCAACCCCTGTGCTCTTACTTCCAATTGCTCCAGCTTCCCTAAGGACTCCAATCCCCCATCCATCTGGTCCTCTCCTGCATCAGCAATCCCTCCTTCTGGAAGCGATCACTTCCACCGGGCAAACACACCCCTGAAGTCTCCCTGCTGAAGCTCTGGTGTGGCTGCACGACTAAGCTCCTCTTCACAGCAAAACATCTCAGAGAGTTCTCTACATTTCCATTCTCCAACTGCTCACCTGTCAACCCTTTTCCACCCAGACTCCACCTGTATCTGCCATCAACCATTCCAAACAAACCAGGTAGGTCACCAGGGCCCTCCGCACCATCAAGTTGAATCAAACGTTTCTACCCCTTTCCTGGTGGTCGGCAGCGAACAGCCCTCTCTTGTGAATTTTCCTTTCCTGGCCTCTTCTCCTGGCTCCCTCATCTGTCTGGCTGCCTCTTTCACCATCTCAATCCTCCTGCCTCCACCTCCCAAGTGCTGGGATTACTGATGTTACCCCCACACCCAGGTTGCTCTGTTTTTAAAGACAGGGTCTTGCTATGTAACCAGGGCTGGCATTTAACTCCTATGCAGCCCAGGCTGACCTCAAACTCACAATCCTCCTGCCTCAGCTTCCTGAGTACTGGGATTACAGGCAGGCACCAGTAACACCAGGCTAACCTATTCTTCATACAGCAGAAGGTCTTTTTATTTTCAGTACTAGGGAGTTGAAACCAGTAGCTTGCACATTCTAGGCAAGTGCTCTACCACTGAGCCACACTCTCAGCTCCCATTTTTATTTTTTATTTTGAGGCAGTGTCTCACTATATTGCACAGGCTGCCTCTGGCCTTGAACCTGTGATCTTCCTGCTTCAGCCTCGAAAGTCACTGGGATTAGAGGTATGCATCATACTTTTTTAAAAAAATACATAAGTCAGATGCCACTCACCTCCTGAAGTCCCCCCAAACCTCTGCTGTGCACTAGGAATAAAATCCTAATTCTTTCACTGCCCCAAAGGCTGGCTTTCCCGCTTCCCCTCACACATTGGACACGTAGCTTGGGAAGCTCGGGATGTGAAGCCCTTTGCAGCCCCTGCCTCACCCTGCAGTCTTATCCCAGGTCCCCCCCTGCTTATGACGGCACTTTTCCCTCCTTCATTCTCCGGCTCTCCATTGGGACACATGTTCCTGAACAGTGGTCAGTGCTAAGTATCCAATGCCTCGAACAGTAAGTGCCTTGCACACACCAGGCACCAGGAGTGCATCCTCGAGTGAGTGAGTAAAGCGAGCGGACACTCATGCTGGACCATCTCCCTTCTGCACGGAGAAGACCTCCTCAGCCCTCCAGGCCCCGGCGACACACCTCCTTGATGAAGGCTTTTCCTCTGCCCCAACTCTCTCTGTGCCACCACTCGATCCCCACAGTCATAGTCAATGGCTCCCCTCTTCTTTCTCTCACATGCGGCAGGCCTGTCTCTCTTCCTTTTGGGAATTCCTACCACCGCAGAGGATACTCCTTGAGTGACAGACACGGTGAACGAAATGCAGTTGTTGTAAGAGGCACAGCAGGCAGAGGGATGGCCAACAAGTAAGAAGTGGTGAAAGTCAGAGGCACCCAGGAGGCCCTTTGGTGAAAGGCACCGGAAAGGGCAATGCTGGGGAGTGGGAGGGGTGTATGCGATGGGAGCTCAGGGTGGACGGTGCTCAGCCTCCTCCTCGGGTCTTACTCCTCTCCAGAGGGGCCTGAGGATCCAAGAGTCCAGCTACCTGAGACCAGAGTGGGCTCTCAGAGCTTCTGTGGCCTGAGACCATGACAGGACCCCACCTGTCTGGGACCCCACAGGAACTACGATGAAGCAGCCGAGGTGACAATGTCATTTTATAGTCTGATGGTAAAGAAATACCAGGGCACTTTCTTATTTTATGACTGTAATGCCATGACAATTCCCCACATAGAAAAGCAGAATGACTTCAAAAATATTTCTCTCACTTTTAAGAATCAAAATATAAGGTCACAAATGGAATAGCCTTTCTCAAATCGGGTAAAATTTTCACTTTATGAGGAAGAAAGAACATATATTTTATGATCAAGATTAGATTTCGGCTGAATGTGGTGACATACGCCTGTAATCCCAGTGACTTGGGAGGATGAAGCAAGAGGATTGAAAATTCAAGGCCAGGGACAGCCTGTATAACTTAGCAAGATCGCATCTCAATTTAAAAAGTAAAAAAGGCAGGTGGAGTGCAGCTCAGTGGCAGAGTGCTTGCAAAGTATGTGGAAGGCCCTGGGTTCAGCCCCTCAGTACTGGGGGGAAAAGTAAAGTAGATTTCCAAAAAGTCAAAAGATTTCCAATTTTTCAAAAGTGACAAAAACATAAATAAAAAAGACTAGCAAATACCACGCCTGCAGCTGTTGTCCTGTGGCATCTGATCCCATCAGATCTTGGAAGCTAAGCAGGGTCGGGCATGGCTAGTACTTGGATGGGATGCCATGTGGAAACACCAGGTGCTGTAGGCTTGGGAGAAGAACCCATCAGCCCACTCCCAAAAAAACAGTCCACCATTGAAAACCCTATGAACAGCAGAGAAGCACTGACAATAGTGTTTCACCTATTGTACACAGGGTCATTATGAGTTGGATACTGACTCCACGACACCTAACAACAACAAGCAAATACCACATTCACATCTTGCCATGGTCCAACTTTTACTGAATTTTCTCATCCCCATCCCAGCTCAAATAATCAAAACCTACTTTAACAATGGAAACTCATTTGTCCTACACAACGTTTTCCTGTTTCTCTACCTAGATGTGCACAATTTTTCTCATTTTATGACCCAACTTTTTACAGCCCTATTGCTATGTTTCAGGCTGGTGCCACAGAGACTAAATAATTTGCATGAAAGAACAGTAGTTGACCTGCTAAGATCTCCCAATTGTTGTTGTTGTTGTTGTTGTGAGGTGTCATCCAGTTGAGTCTGACTCATAGCGACCCTATGTACAGCAGATCGAAACACTTGCCGATTCTGTGCCAGGCAAAAGATCTTATATATGTTTAAGCCCATTGTTGCAGACACTGTGTCAATCCATCTGGTGGAGGGTTTTCCTCTTTTGCGTTGACCTGCCACTCTCCCAAACATGATGTCCTTCTCCAATGATTGTTCTCTCCTGACTACATGTCCGAAATATGTAAGATGCAGTCTGGCCATTCTTGCTTCCAAGGAGCACTCTGGTTGCACTTCTTCTAGGACAAATTTGTTGGTTCTTTTGGCAGTCCATGGTATGTTCAAGAGACATCTCCAGCACCACAATTCAAAAGCATCAATTCTTTTTCTGTCTCCCTTGTTCAATGTCCAGCTTTCACAACCATATGATGCCACTGAAAATACCATAGCATGAGTCAGACGTACCCTCGTCTTCAATGTGACATCTTTGCTTTTCAATACTCTAAAGAGATCTTTTGCCACAGCTTTTCCTAGAGCAATGCGTCTTTTGATTTCTTGACTGCTGCTTCCATGGGTGTTGATTATAGAGCCAAGCAAAGCAAAATCTTGGACAACCTCAATCTTTTCTCCACTTATTGTGAAGTTGTGTGCTGACCCAGTCATAAGGCTTTTTGTTTTGTTGATGTTTAGTCGTAACACATATTGAAAGCTATGATCTTTGATCTTCATCAGTAAATGTTTTAAATCCTCTTCACTTTCAGCAAGCAGAGTTGTGTCATCTGCATAACGCAGGTTGTTAATGAGTCTTCCTCCAATCTTGATGCCATGTTCTTCCTCATAAAGTCCAGCTTCTCGGATTATTTGCTCAGCATATAAATTGAAGAGATAGGGTGAAAGTATACAGTCCTGATGCACACCTTTCTCAACTTTAAACCAGGCAGTGTTTCCTTGTTCTATTCGAAAAACTGCCTCCTGGTTCACGTACAGATTTCTCATGAGCACAATTAGGTGTTCTGTTATTCCCATTTTCCGAAGTGTTATCCATAATTTGTCATGATACACACAATCAAATGCTTTTGCATAGTCAATAAAACATAGATAGACATCTTTCTGATATTCTCTGCTTGCAGCTAATATCCACCTGACATCAGCAATGATGTCCCTGGTTCCCGGCCCTCTTCTGAATCCTGCTTGATTTTCTATTAATTCCCTGTCTATATACTGCTGCAGTCACTTCTGAATAATCTTTAGTAGAATTTTGCTGGTGTGTGATATTAATGATATTGTCTGATAGTTTGCACATTCAGTTGGATCCCCTGTTTTGGGAATAGGCACAAATATGGATCTCTTCCAGTCAGTTGGCCAAGGAGCTGTTATCCAAACTGGTTGGCACAAACATGTTAACACCTCCAGTACTGCATCTGTTTGTTGAAACATCTCTATTGGTATCCCATCAATTCCTGGAGTCTTGTGTTTCACCAGTTCTTTCAAGGCAGCTTCCACTTTGTCCTTCAATGCCATTGGTTCCTCTTCATATGCAACGTCTTGGAATGGTTGGTCATCTACCAATTCTTTCTTGTATAATGACTCTGTGTATTCTTCCCATCTTCTTTTGATGTTTCCTGCATCATTTAATATTTTCCCTGTAGAATCTTTCACTACTGCCGCTCAAGGCTTGAATTTTTTCTTCACTTCCTTAAACTTGAGAAATACAGAGCCTTTTGGTTTTCTGCCTCCAGCTCCTTGCACATGTCATTATAATATTTGTTTTTGTCTTCTCCAGCTGCCTTCTGAAATCTTCTGTTTAGTTCCTTAACTTCATCATGTCTTCCTTTTACTTTAGCCTCCATGTTCAAGGGCAAGTTCTACTGTCTCTTTTGACATGTAATTTGGTCTTTTCTTTTTTTCTTGTCTTTTTAAGAACTTTTTGCTTCCTTCTTGAGTGATATCTTTTATGTCATGCCACAACTCTTCTGGTCTCCTATCATTTGTGTCTAATGCATTAAGCCTATTTTTGAAGTGGTCTCTGAACTCAGGTAGGATATACTCAAGGTCATACCGTGGCTCTTGTATACTTGTTCTAATTTTCTTCAGCTTCAGTTTGAACTTGCATATGAGAAGTTGATGGTCTGATCCACAGTCGGCACCTGGTCTTGTTTTGACATTTTGTACAGAGCCTTTCCATTGTCTCTTTCCACATATGTAGTCAATTTGATTCCTGTATGTTCCATCTGGTGAAGTCCACATACACAGGGTCTCCGTTTATGATGTTGAAAAAATGTACTTGTATTGAAAAGGTCATTGGTCTGACAAAATTCTATCATGCAATCTCCAGCTTCATTTCTGTCACCAAGACCATATTTTCCAAGTACTGAGCCTTCTTCTTTGTTTCCAACCTTTGCATTCCAGTCACCAATGATTATCAGTATGTCTTGATTGCGTGTTTTATCTATTTCAGATTGCAGAAGCTGATAGAAGTCTTTCCTTTCTTCATTTGTGGCCTTAGTGGTGGGTATATAAATTTGAATAATAGTCATATTAGCTGGCCTTCCTTGTAGGCATATGGATATTATTCTATCACTGACAACAGGATATTATTCTATCACTGACAAGATTGTGTTTCATGACAGATCTTGAAATGTCTTTTTTGATGATGAATGCAACCCCATCTCTCTTTATCATTCCCAGCATAGTAGACCATATGATTGTCTGACTCAAAATGGCCTATGCTGGTCCATTTTAGCTCACTGATGCCTAGAATGTCAATGTTTATGCGCTCCATTTCTCTTTTAATGATTTCTAATTTTCTTAGATTCATACTATGTACATTCCATGTTCCAATTATTAATGGATGTTTACAGATGTCTCTCCTCATTTTGAGTCGTGCCACATCAGCAAATGGAGGTCCCTGGGGCTTTACTCCATTTCCGTCATCACGGTAGACTCTACTTTGAGGAGGCAACCCCTCCCCAGCAGTCTTTTGAGTGCCTTCCAACCTGGGGGGATCATTTTCCAGCACTATAGCTGACAGTGTTTCTTTGCTATTCATAGGGTTTTCAATGGCTAGTTGTTTTGGGAGTGGTTTGCCAGGTCCTACTCCCTAATCTG
Organism: Pedetes capensis; assembly: GCA_007922755.1. Classification (NCBI taxonomy): domain Eukaryota; kingdom Metazoa; phylum Chordata; class Mammalia; order Rodentia; family Pedetidae; genus Pedetes; species Pedetes capensis. The sequence continues at coordinate 10,813 of VMDO01010806.1, forward strand.
TCTTAGTCTGGAAGCTCAGCTGAAAACCTGTCCACGATGGGTAATCTTGCTCATATCTGAGGTACCAGTGGCAGAGCTCTCAGCCTCATTGCAACACACAAGCCCCCACAGCATGGCAAACTAACAGATGTGTGGGGGAAGATCTCCCAATAGCCTGGGCTAATAAGGCTTTTGCTCTGTGCTTGGTAACATCGTGCCAATCTCTTCAGTCTCCCTCATGTACATCAGTGGCTTCTTCCTTACTTATCCAAACAGGAGAGCAGAGCTAAAGCCGCAATTTGTTCTCTGTAAGTTTATTTCAACTTATGCAACCCTCCGTGGCTAACCTGTACACACTATGTCTCTTCTTGTCTATTCCATTCATTTCTATACTCTTTCCCTACTTTTAATTTGTTTCCTCTCCCAAGGAGTTTACTAATACGAGTGGATTCCTACAGGTGAAATGCACGTGGCTGCCTAAAAAGTATGCAGGAAAATATGTTATATATCAGCTCTTGTTGACTTTCCAGTCTCAACCTGTTCTCTCACTGCCTTACCCCTCTTTCCCAACCAAGCTTCTGGGAAGTGAAGACAATAGCTTACACTGCAGAAGACTCAAGAGAGGAAAATGGGCCCAGTGGCCTTTCCACGGCATTTAGAAAGCTGGTTGTAAAAGCTGGACATTGAACAAGGGATACAGGAGGAAAATTAATGCTTTTGAATTACAGTGCTAGAGACATCTATTGAATATACCATGGACTGCCCAAAGAACCAACAGATCTGTCCTAGAGGAAGTGCAACCAGAGTGCTCCTTGGAAGCAAGGATGGCTAGATTGCGTCTGACATATTTTGGACATATTATCAGGAGGGACAAATCCCTGGAGAAGGACATCATGTTTGAGAGAGTGGCAGGTCAACAAAAAGAAAGGAAAACCCTCAACTAGATAGATTGACAGTGTCTGCAACAATGGGCTTAAGCATAAAAAAGATCATGTGCCTGGCACAGAATCAGGGAGTCTTTTGCCCGGATGTACGTAGGGTCTCTGTGAGTCGCCCGGATGTATGTAGGGTCTCTGTGAGTCAGACTCAGCTTGATAGCACCTAGCAACAACAACACATTTGCAAAACTACAACCACATTTACAAAAACACAAGCAAGAGATTGCCTCCTCCTTTCATTAGACTTGAAACATCTGTACAAATGCAAAGGGTTTTTAAACTTTTTTCCCTTTTAGATTAAATTGAATTTAAATTTTTCTTTTTTACTTGGAGTTACAGGACAAAATGCTATTTTCAAGGACATCACAAATTCCCCACTGTCTGGACCTTTTCCCCCATGCGCCTCATACCCCCAGTTTCTTATTAGACAGATCAACTTGGATGTTTAATAGACATCACAGACTCCGCTCTGAACTCTTTCCTCCATGCTCCAATTCCCTCCCCATCTTCTCTTTCTCATTGAAAGTCACCACCACCCACTCCATTGCCAAGTCAGAAACTCAGAAGCCCACACTAATTCCTTCCAATCTGTGCCATCACCCAGGCTAATCAATCAGCAAACCCTATTGGTTCCACTTCCAAAATATGTCCAGATCAGACCTACTTCTACCTCTGCTTCCCCCACCCTGGAAGAAGGTGTCAGTCTGTCCCATCAGGACACATGTGATGTCCTCTTGACCAGTTTCCTTACCCCTTTGCCCCTCTAGCACGCTCTGCCCAGAAGTGAGAATGATATTATATAAGCATGTATGGCATCATTTAGGAAACTATAGAAAAAATGTATATATTATAAAAAGGGGTGCCAAATTGCTTTTGATAAAATTAAGCATGACTAAAAACTTGCATTCTGTAAATGACAAAACTTTCCTTGCTGAAAGTGAAGAGGATTTGAAACATTTACTGATGAAGATCAAAGAACACAGCTTTCAGAATGGATTGCACCTCACCATTAAGAAAACAAAAAAATCCTGTACTCAGGTCAGTAATTAACTTCATGATAAATGGAGAAAACATTGAGGTTGTCTAAGATTTTGCTTTACTTGGTTCTACAATCAACATCCATGGAAAGCAGCAGTCAAGAAATCAAAAGACACATTGCATTGGGAAAAGCTATTGCAAAAGACCTCTTTAAAGTGTTGTAAAATAAAGATGTCACATTGAAGATGAAGGTGTGCTTGACTCATACCATGGTATTTTCAGTTGCATCAGTTGCTTATGAAAGCTGGAGGTTGAATAAGGGAGACAGGAGAATTGATACTTTTGAATTATGGTGCTAGAGATGAATACCATTAACTCCCAAAAGAACCAACAGATCTATCCTGGAAGTGGTGCAACCAGAGTGCTCCTTGGAAGCAAGGATGGCTCAATTGTGTCTTATGTATTTTGGACATGTAGTCAGGAAGGACCTATCCCTGGAGAAGGACACCATGTTTGAGAGAGTAGCAGGTCAACAAAAAGAAGGAAGGCTCTCAAGTAGATGGCTTGGCACAGTAACTCCAACAATAGGCTTAAACATAAAAAAGATTGTGTGCATGACACAGTATCAGGGAGTATTTTGTTCTGTAGTACACATGTACATTCCATGTACATATTGGATCTGACTCCATGGCACCTAACAACATCAACAAGTGCATAGCTTTGGTGGAGAGGGTGGTAGTTTTGGAAAGCTTTTTATCATCTTCATTTTGGGCTGCTCTGCATTTCTTGAGCAAACTTCCACTAGTGACAGAGATAGGAAGTCTAAAAAGCCCCTGGCAAAAGGCACAGCCACCAAAGAGCCCTGTGACTATAATTCTGATTGCACCTGTGCTCTTTTTTTCAGAGATTCCAAGACACATGAGCCTGATCTTTCTGTATTCTAATCAGCAATAAACATTTCATTTTCTCTACTCACCTGAAAGGTATCTTGATTGTTTCAAATAGTACTGTTTGGCCGTTGAAGCAGTTGACAGTTCAGAATCAGATTTTAGGGAAATAGCAGCAGGTAAGTTCTTGTTTTCCCCTGTCGAGTGGTTGGAGCCTAAAGGTACTGACTCTGGAAGCCTTGAAAGCCGACATAAGGTAGCAATTACAGGATGAAAATTAGGATGCTCTCCCTACCCTCTGCATAGCATTTCAGACCAGCCCATGTGAAAGAACCAGAGTCCTTTGCTGAGAGGAACACTAATGACAGCCACCTTTCCCCAGAGACAGCACAGAGCTATTTCTGATCCCAGGCAGTATGTGACAAAAAGCTTCAGAGCCAACAGCAACTTGCTGGCATGCTATTCCTTTTTTCCTGGAACTGCTGCACTTGTGGATCCATGATGTGGGAAGATGATGTGTGGGGCCCATCTTCACCTGTTACTCATGTAACCTACCCTAAGGTTCTTGCAGCATGGTTTGGATGGGCCAAGAGAACTGAGCCTGAAGCCATACCACTGTGGTGTCTGATCCCATTAGATCTCGGAAGCTAAGCAGGGTCAGGCCTGGTTAGTCCTTGGATGGGAGACTGCCTGGGAACACCAGGTGCTGTAGGCCTGGGCGAAGGACCTGGCAACCCACTCCCAAAAATCAATCCGCCATTGAAAACCCTATGAATAGCAAAGAAGCACTGACAATAGTGTTTCACCTGTTGTACATAGGGTCACTATGAGTCAGACATAGACTCGACAGCACCTAACAACAACAAGAGAACTGAAATGGGGAAGGAAGAGCTAGAAATGCTCCCACATAAAACTCCAGCCACCCTAATGGCATGCCCAGGAAGCAAGTGCTGGATTTGCTGTGGTGCCCTCTTACCAGTGGGTAGAACAGCCCTGGGCAGAGGTTGAGTACACGGCTCACTGCTGAGGGGCATCAGCATGAAGATTGACTCTCTGCCCCTCAGCCCTGCCTCCCCTAGCCTGGTTCCTGTGTAGAAACTGAGGGTGTGCAGCTTCTAGGCTTAGCTTGGCCTCATTTCTGAGGCTACTTTAACCAAGGAGCAGTATAGAAGGCAGTTGGCACTGCCAGAGGAGGGGCTGCCATGTATTTCTCTGCCCATTACTCTGGGTGTTGCAGGGTCCTGCATGACCAACCTACTTCCTGCTACCCTCTGACTGTCCTCCTTCTTGGCTAGGGCCCAGATGTACTGCTCAGCCCCCATCACCTGTCTTATCCAAGCTCTGTGCTTAACACCTACAAACTCACACTACCACATCCCACCCACCAAGTCCACACTCCTGGAAATAGGCACTGACTTGATTTGCCTTTGAACTTTGGCTACCCAGTCTGGGAAAGCCCTAGACACAGGTAAGTCTGCCTTATTGGAAATAGCCCTGGCTCCTTTCACTTCCCTCTTACCCCACTGTAGTTTTACTACTTTAGGAAGTTCTGCCCATTCTCTTTGTGTGTCTCTCTGTGTGTGTGTGTCTCTGTGTGTGTGTGTGTGTCTGTGTGGTACTGGGGCTCAAACCCAGGGTCTTGTGCATGCTAGGCAAGCACTCTACTACTGAGCTCACCCCTAGTTCCTTTTTTATTTTGAGACACCATCCCTCCAAGGATCCCAGCCTGGCTGTGAACTTGCAATCCTCCTGCCTCAGCCTTCTGAGTAGGTGGAATTACAAGGACATGCAACCATGCTCAGCTCTCTTGGGTTGTTTGTTTCTTTGTTTTTGAGACAGAGTCTCACTGTGCTGCACAGGCTGGTCTCGAACTTGCTCAAACGATCCTCCTGCCTCAGCCTCCCCAGTAGCCAGGAGTACAAGTGTATAGAGCCAAAACACACTATTTTAATGCAGGGTTTTCTCATTAAGAACAATGTGTAGAAGACAAGGAACAACAAAGTCTTTTGAACTGGAGGTGCCCATCTTCTGATTTCTCCCTTTGTCTGGCACCTCAAAAGCTGTTATACGCTAGTGCCCTGCAAGACTTGAAATGGTTGAGTGGTGTGACTTTCATGGCTCAAGTGGGAGAAGTATCAAACAGGCTTCTTCTCAAGTTCGTGTAGTTTAGGGAAGAGTACTTAGGGAATGTGAAGATGTGGAAATTGACTAAGAAGGATCCAAGAGTATATATCCCTTAGAGAGTCTTCCTCTCCAGGAAGGGAAGACTTCCACACTGCTTATGCCAACAGCTATTAGATAAATTTCCTTGACTCATGACACAACTTTCCTCCGTATTCCTCTTCTGTTTCAGGGAGAGAAATATCCAAAGTATCTTGCCAAAATGGTCACCAAAATTTAATACATCCTGATTTCAAAGTTGAATAATGCACTAATGATGACCTAACTCATAAAGAGAAAAGAAATTACTAGATAGTAAACTCCAAGAGAAGGTCCAGTACATGATCTAAAAAAGTTTTGAACAGCAAGCAAGCTAATGATTAACAGAGGAAACTGTTAACTCCATACTCTGCCTTCTGATGCTCTGCTTTCTCCACACAGGCATGTGAATTTCAGAGGGGAAACCAATGATCTTGATTCACAAGAGTGAGCAAGGTGTGGTGGCACACACCCGTAGCCCTAGCTATTCCAGAGGCTAAAGAGAAAGATCACTCAAGCCCAGGAGTTTCAGATCAGCCTGGGCAACATAGTGAGACTGTCTCAGAAAAAAATAATAATGACAAGAGCAACATAAAAGTTGGTCACGCCTGTAATCCCAGCGGCTCAGGAGGCAGAGGCAGAGGCAGAGGCAGGAAGATCGCAAGTTTGAGACCAGAGGCAGTCTGTGAAACAGTGAGATCCTGTCTCAAAAAGTAAAAAATTGGGCTGAGGGTGCAGCTCAGTGGTCCAGCACTTCCAAAGCATGCAGGCACAAGGCCCTGGGTGCAACCCCCAGTACTGCAAAAAAATAAATAAATAAAACAAAAAATAAAAAAATAAAAAAATAAAAAGTTGGTCAATAACTCTTCCCCACACACATACACAGACACACATACGCACACACACACACGCACACATACTACTGTGAGAAGTCAGAATCCTTACCTTTTCAGAACTACAAGATTCGGGGGTTTTGTACAAGACAATATTAAGCTATCTTTGTCTTTTAAGGCCTACATTCATTATATTTAATGAGTAAAATAAAGGTAGCTGTAGCTCTGTGGCATCCAATCCCATCTGATCTTGGAAGCTAAGCAGGGTCAGGCCTGGTTAGTACTTGGATGGGAGATTGCCTGGGAACACCAGGTGCTGTAGGCTTGGGAAATGGACCTGGTAACCCACTCCCAAAAGTCAAACTGCCATTGAAAATCCTATGAACAACAGAGAAGCGCTGACAATAGTGTTTCACCTGTTGTACGTAGGGTCACTATGAGTTGGATACTGACTTGACTACACCTAACAACAACAACAAAATAAAGGTGGTGCATGGTAAACAAATGTTTTCCTGAGAAATCTGAAATCTTACCGAAATGGAGAATCTTTCTTCCTCTTTTCTTTGAGAACACTCATGCTTGGCTTCTTGGAATGGGAGGCTCCAAAATCACAGTCCTCAAACTCTTCCCAGCTATCTCCAGACTTGAAGACAGTCTGCCCCCAACGCCGCCTAGCACTTTTATGACCCAGTGTGCCAACTGGCTTCTGTAGTGGAAAACAGTCATTATAACCTTGTACCATTTGATGAACATCTTTTATGCACAGGCAGTGACATTAGACACCGAGAGTCCCATTCTCAAGGAGGCTGCCATATGCCGTCTTGTGTCATTGAGCGATGGGATATGTTCTGAGAACTGCATCCTTAGGTGGTGGTGTCATAGTGTGGCCACTGCAGAGAGCACTCACAGTGACCTAGATGGTCTAGCCTACTGTATACTTAGGTGATACAGTGAGCCTGTTGTTCTGAGGCTACAAACCTGGACAGCATGCTATGGAACTGAATGCTGTGGAGAGCTGTAATGCAACGGTTAGCATCTGTGTGTCTACACACATCTGAAGGCACAGTACAGGGACCGCAGATGTAGGTCACTGATGGAGCATGTGCTTAGCATGTACAGGGCCTTGGTTTTAACCAAGCCCCTCCCCCCAAAAAAAGAGAGAGAAAATAAAAAGAAGAGGTACAGTAAAAACATAGGCTACAGGAGAAAAGATAGTGCAGCTGTCTTGGGCACTTACCATGGATGGTGGTTGCAGGAGCAGCAGTTGCTCTGGTGAGGCAGTGAGTGAGTGGGGAGGCCAAGGGCACCACTGCGCACTGCTGGAGACTTTACAAACTCTGCACACTTAGGCTACACTGACTCCAGAGAAAGGGATTTTTCTTTCTTCAATAAAAAATCAACCTTGGCTTACTGTAATGTTTTACTTTATGAACTTTAAATTTATTTTAACTTTATGGCTCTTTCATAACAGCAGCTTAAAATATCCATAAGTTTAAGGTGACAGGAATTTCTCAGCTCTGCTGTCACCTCCTGGCACCATCACTATCCAGGCAGGGCATTCTTGACTGGAATTTTGCTATGTTGTGCAGGGCTTGACTTAAGGAAATAGTATACATGTGCACTTAAAAGCATTAGCAGAAATAGGAAGATACACCAGAGGTGTGATAGGTGTTCTGAGGTGTTCTGAGGGAGGAGACCTCTGTGAACTTGGGATGGAGGGAGACTTGAAAATTTAGGATCTCAGTGATCCTTAATCATATCCATGAAGGATCCAGAAAATTACGACTCTTGGCAAGTGACTTAAACTCCTCAAACTCTACTGCCCTCCTTAAGTGGGGATGGCCTTGAGGACACTGAGGCTGTTGTGTCCCAGTGTCTTTCTTGCTTCCCTCTCCAAAATGCAGGTGCCGCACCTGAAAGAGCAACAGCCACCTTGTGACCACAGATAGGAAAGGCACCCACTAAGGGGGTGGAGCAAGAAGACAGAAAACGCCTGGCTCCTTTAGAAGCTGTACCAGCGCGGGGTTGCCTCCATCTGCCTTCTTGTTATGTGAGTAAAACAACGCCAACTACTTAAGCCGTGGTGCCAGGTTTGTCACAGGCCACTGAGTGTGGTCATAATGGACACCGAGGGGCAAAGATAGGAATGGCTTTGAAAGTTTGTCTGCAGTCCTAGGAAGGCAGCCCCTTAACAGACACAGGGAAGGAGAAAGAAGTCCTGGCACAGGGCTGGCTATGAGCTGGTTTTACTCAAATTTATGTTGTTGATAGGTGCCATCAAGTTGGTATCCGCCTCATAGTGACCCTATGTACAACAGGCGAAACACTTGTTAGTGCTTCTCTGCTGTTCATAGAGTGTTCAATGGCAGATTGTTTTTTGGGAGTGGGTTGCTGGGTTCTTCTCCCAAGCCTTCTGCCATCCAAGGACTAACCAGGCCTGACCCTGCTTAGCTTCCGAAATCTAATGGGATTGGTCACCACAGTGGTATGGCTGCCAGCATACAAATTTACAGAGTGGTTTGGTGGGGGGCATACAAACTGAAAAATTCAAGAAGCAATTCAAAAGTAGGGAATAAAGCTTGCAAGGAAAGTCAGCTATACTAGGAGCAAGAAGATAATGAAAGAATGCTCTGCTGTCACCTGATGCTGATGGCGTCAGTATGGGTAATGACAGGAAGTGGTATCTGCCAACTTCTATACTATTATTTTCTTTGGGAAGAACAATCTCTAGATTGAAGAGAATTAAAAGATCTGAACGTCCAAACGAGAGGGGTTAATAAAATATTACACTTAGCTGAGTTCCAGCCTCCTCTGAGCTAAATTGTATTTTAGGGTACTAAAGCTGAACACTGCTGAATGGTATTAATTATATCCAAGTAATCCAGTACATCTGAGAAGACAGGGCAAGGGCAAATATAAACAGTTTTCACAAAGTAGAAGGTAGACTTTTGCAAAGTCCTTATTAATAAGTGGGTATAGGACAAGGGCAAAGATTCTAAAATCAATTGTGAGCTAAAAAAAAAGGTTGGGTGGATCAGATAGGCCACCATTTTGTATAAAGAACAATGATGTCATTAGATATGGAATACCGTAGCGTGTATGAACTTCAGACCAATTGGCATAAGAAATTTTCATGACATCCTTACCAGTAAAAGAATCAGAGGCCAGTGAAAGCAGGTCTGTACATAGCTCAGTAATTGGACAGAGTACTGATTAATAGACTAGCATTCATCTAGAAGGTTCTAGTGGCCTAACCAAGAGAGCTCACTGATTTTCTGTTCATCATGAAGACACAGGAGGAAAAACAAACAGCTAAACAAATCTATAGATGGGAACAAGCAAGGCAGAATGGTTCAACTGATGGGAAAACTCAGGGTGCAAGAATATGGTAATTAGAAATTTGGGATATAAAAGTGAGGTCATACAACTTTTTGAATCTTAGAGATCAAATACATAGCACAAGTTGAAGGATAGAATATGTGATCTGACAGAAACATTTATGAAAAAACAGACTAAGAAAGTTTCATTGACGGAGTACTCAATCCTTGTTCTGGCATGTGTTGTTGTTGTTGTTGTTGTTAGGTACAGTAGAGTAGTGTCCAACTCATAGCAGCCCTCATAGGGTTTTCAATGGCTGAGCGTTTCGGGATTCCCTTGAGAGTGGATTACCATGTCTTCCTCTCCTGGCATGTGTTAGCTATATAAAAATTTGGGGCTGGGCTATGGTACTATAACCCAGAGAAGACACACAGGGGTCTAGCGCAATGCACAGCACTTAGTGGCTACTCAATACACACTAACTTCCTTTCCTTCCCTCTCTGTATGTGCCAACAGTTGATGTGCCTCCCAATGGGGACAAAGGGAATGTAGCCCCTGGTGGCATGAGTGGACACGTGGTTCTGGGATGATAGTGATGATTCATCCTATTTTATATTCCTGATCCCCGCTGTCTGCCTCTATTTCTGGCAGCCTCCTTCAGAATGGGGAGCACAATGGGGAGGGGACTTAGAAGCACATGTGTGAATGATGTCACATGCAGAGCACCTGAGGGAACCAGGGATGTTCCACCTAGAGAAAGTGCAGATAATATAAAGGCCACTGTCAAACACCTAAAAAGCTGATTTTCTAGAAGCACTGATTAGCTTTTTTTAGAAAAAAAAGCTACAGAAAACCAAATTTTAGCTCAGCATAAGAACTTCCTAATATTCAAAACTGTCCCAAAGAGGAAGTAGACTCCTCAAGACCCCAGAGGTAGTTTTAAAATAGTAGGGGCAATTATCTATTCATTCATTCAGCAAATATTTATTGAGAATCTACCACTCGGCAGGCCCCATTCTTGGTTCTAGGGCTATACTGATAAAACAATACAGAGCAACGTCCCTGACTTCACAGAGCTTGCATTCTAGTAGAAAGGGACAGATGATAAACAAGAAACATAAGAAATAAGTAATTAACAGTATGTTAGAATGAGATTGGTGCTATGGGAGATGGGGGCTCACTTATACTAGGATGGCAGGGCAGTGAGAAGAGGTCAGGACTTAGATAGTGTTAACATCTCATTTATTCCTAAAATCTGACCATAATTCAAACAGACTTGGGACTGTACTTCCAGGAGGACATCAAAAATCATGACACAAAGTGAGCTCCCACAACTGAAGAGGGGGAGGAAGTTTTACAACTGTGCTTGAAACCTAAAAACCCATTCTGTTCACATTCATTTAGGTTAGGTGCCATGGAGTCAGTATCTGACTCATAGTGACCCTTTGTACAACAGGGGAAACACTATTGTCAGTGCTTCTCTGCTGTTCATAGGGTTTGCAATGGCAGATTGATTTTTGGGAGGGGGTTGCCAAGTCCTTCTCCCAAGCCTACAGCTTCTGGTTTTCCCAGGCGGTCTCCCATCCAGGTACTAACAGGCCCGATCCTGCTTAGCTTCCGAGATCTGACGGGATCGGATGCCACAGGGCTATGGCTGCAGGCTCACATTCATTAGCAGTTAAAACCAATGTAAACTTCTTATTAAAATCCGAAAGATTTAGGATCAGTACTATTGTGTGTCAAATTCTTTCTTTGAGTTCTATTGCATAGAAGTAAGTGTTAGAGGAAGCCCATAGCATGCAAACTTTATTACTTTCATTCTCAAAGTTTTTTCTTTTTATACACCATATTGGAGTGTCATCTCATGCAAAGCCCCTATCAGAAGGAGCAGAGGCTTTCCCACAGAATAATCTTTTATATCTTCCCCAACATTATTAGAAATGCCTGAAGACAGAATCCTATTGCACTAGTCCAACTACTTCATTTAACACACCTTTATTGGCAACTTACATTGCTATTGGCTACTTACAGTTGGTATGCTTTTGATGACACTTGGAAACAGTGTTTGTGGTGGTTTCTGTTGACTTTGCTGCTTTGGAGGTTGCTGGACCCCTGTATTCTGGGGCGGCTGAATGGATTGCAGCGGCTGGTGGCTGTGTTCTGGCTGTGGCTGCCTGATGGTATGGCCAGTTTTATCTGGCAGAGGCTTAAGATCTAGCTCAGCTAACGATGACTTCGGTTCTAAAGGCTGTAGCTGCTTACTTAAAGTCTGTTTCGATTCCAGATGATGTGAGGAAGGGCCTAAGACATGGCCCACTTGAAAATATGAGTGCTTCAATGCCTATAAAGCATGAAAAGATTATATTACATTAGCATTTAGCTAATCTAATGTCTACAGGCCTACAGTTGTAGCCCTGTGGCATCCGATCCCATCAGATCTCGGAAGCTAAGCAGGGTCAGGTCTGGTTAGTACCTGGATGGGAGACTGCCTGGGAACACCAGAAGCTGTAGGCTTAGGAGAAGGACCTGGCAACCCCTTCCCAAAAATCAATCTGCCATTGAAAACCCTATGAACAGCAGAGATGCACTAACAATAGTGTTTCCCCTGTTGTACAGAGGGTCGCTATGAGTCGGATACCAACTCAACAGCACCTAACAACAACAACAACAATGTCTACAGCCATACCATCCTGGCGTCCAATCCCATCTGATCTCAGAAATTTAGGAGGGTGAGGCCTGGTTAATCTTTGGATAGGAGACCACCTGGGACTACTGAGTGCTGTAGGCTTGGAAGAAGGACGTGGCAGCCCACTCCCGAAACAATCAACTATTGAAAACCCTGTGAATAGCAGAGAAACACTGACAATAATGCTGGGCATGGCACAGTGTCAGGTAATGTTTGCTTCTGTTGTACATAGGGTTGCTATGAATCAGACTTAACTAGGCAGCACCTAACAACAACAATCTAATGTTTCCAAATTTAAACTGTATGCATCATTCACTTAGGATATAAAGCCCACCATTCACAATGTTTTGTGGGGAGTGCAGGGTATTCAATCAAATTGCACACGTGTGCAGGGAATTGCACACGCTAATCATGCACTGGACTGTAACAGGCTCTAGGAATTGGAATCTCTGCAGGAAATATCATGCTACGAATGAAAATGGGCCGCCCCAAAAGCCCTGAGGCCAGAAGAGTCACCTCCCAGGAGAAACACTACCTCCCAGTTCCAAACTGGGGCACACCGCTAAATCTACATATGCCTATTTCCTGGCTTTTGTTTGATCTTTTCTGTAAGTTGTAACAATGCTATAAGCAAGGTGGAGAGAAACTGAGAATTTCTCTCTCCCTAGTTTTGGCCAAAAGTGTAAATAAATTCATGTTTCCGTGTGTGTGTGTGTATGTGTGTGTGTGTGTGTGTGTGTGTGTGTGTGTGTGTGTGCACGTGTGTGTATGCAGTCTTTTTCTTTCAGTGCAGACCCAGGGCCAAGCTTTACAGCCAGGAGTTCCTGTAACACTACAACTATACTATACCCAGCTATACCCTGAGCTATACCCAGAACCCCCTAAGTTTTCATTTGTAAATATTCAGACTTTTAGAGTTTTTTGTGGTTTCCTTTATTACTTTCATGATCACATTTTTCTCACCACAAGACCAAACATTTATACATGCTTTCTTTTAGTTTTTAATAGCTTAGTTTTTAAGTGTATATGCATTATTTAATCTTTCTGTAATCCATTTGTGAAGTATGGTAAGATGTAAGAAACTGTTCCCTAAGATTTAGCATGTTGTTCCAGTCTGACTCACTGAACAGTCTACCCTCTGCCCCTCATTTGTGACACATTTACCTCATACTAATTATATATTCATGTCTACAGCCATTCCACCCTGGTATCTGATCCTGCCTGATCTTGGAAGCTAAGCATGGTCGGCCTTGTTAGTCCTTGAATGGGAGACTACGTGAGAATACTGGGTGCTGTCAGCATGGAAGGAGGACCCAACAGCCCACTCCGGAAATAATTATCCATCAAAAACCCTATCAATAGCAGAGAAGAACTGACATACTGCCAGGCATGGCACAGTGTCAGGGAGCATTTCATTCTGTTGTACACAGGATCACTATGAGTTGGACCCAACTTGACAGCACCTAACAACAATAATAATTACACAATCAGCAATATGGACTGGGATTTGGCTCAGTGGGTAGAGTGCTGCGCTGCAGTCTCTGAGGTCCTGAGTTCAATTCCCAGCACCGCAAAAATGGGAGAAGGACCTGGCAATCCACTCCCAAGGCAATCCTGAAGTAGTCAACCATTGAAAACCCTATGAGGGTCGCTATGAGTCAGATACCGACTCAATGGCACTTAACAACAACAACAACATAAGCCCTCACAGTAGATTTTATTGGGGCTGGGATTTAGCTCAGTGGGTAGAGCGCTGCGCTGCAGTCTCTGAGGTCCCGAGTTCAATTCCCAGCACCGCAAAAATGGGAGAAGGGCCTGGCAATCCACTCCCAAGGCAATCCCAAAACAGTCAGCCATTGAAAACCCTATGAGGGTCGCTATGAGTCGGATACCGACTCGATGGCACCTAACAACAACAACAACAGCAATATGGATGGAGCTCTGTGTTAATTCCTCTGCCAGTACTTTCACTATTATCATTATCACTTCATAAGTCATTTTAATATCTGAGGGCAAGCTGTCTACCCTTACAACTGCCTTCTAATTACTTATTCATGTGCAAACATGTGTTGACTAGTCTTTCCTATTTGTTTTTTCAGAGGGCTTTTAGAAAACATTTCCATAAATTAATTTTTTTAAAGCAAAATAATTTTTTGATAATTCTCACATAAATTTATATTTAAGTGATAAGAATACAATATAATTTATTATCACTTTTTTAGCTAAGCCTTTTGCAGATAAAGGCATGGCATTTTAAAGATTGTGAGATTTGCTCCAGAGACACAAAAGGACAAAGGGCAGGGGCCACAACCCGCCCTCTTGTGGGAGGGAGAGGCTAAACTTGGTTACCCCAGTCCTATGGAAGAGGGAGAGCGGCAGGTCAATGAAAAAAAGGAAAACCCTCCACCAGATGGACTAACACAGTGTCTGCAATGGGCTTAAACATAAATAAGATCATGTGCCTGGCACAGAATCAGGAAGTGTTTCGATCTTCTGTACATAGATAGGGTTGCTATGAGTCAGACTCGACTCAACAACACCTAACAACAACAATGGAAGAGGATTTACAGCTGTGTGCAGTGAACAAGAGTCTTGCCCTCAAACAAAAGAGAGCCCGGAAAAAATCCACCATGCCCAATGGTTGAAGAGACAACCTTTTGCTACCCAGAACAACTGTCTTCCTATCCAGTCTGTCACATGCCTGAATTCCTTTCAGCCTCAACCTGGTAAGGGTCCTCACTTGAACCACAAAACACAGAAAACCAGGGCAGTGGCTCTCTTTGCAATTCTCCCTTTTATTTATGCCTAGAAATTGATTCATTACACACAACTGATACCTTAAGGTTTTAGTGCTTCATTCTCTTGGTAAAACCCTGGTTCAGAACAGAATTGTCTTTGAAAATGAAACTATCTCTCATATTGAAAACAAAAATCTCAAAAATTTAAAAAGCTATTCCTGGAAGAGCCAGGCATGGTGGCACACATCTGTAGTCTCAGGAGGCCGGGCAAGAAGATTGTGAGTTCAAGCCCAGCCTGGCTACATAGCAAGACCCTGTCCAAAGAAAAAGGAAGGGAGGAAGGGAGAAGTGAGAAAGGGGACGAGGGAGGGAGGAATGGGAGGGAGAAGGAGGGAGGGATGCAGGGAGGGAGGAAGGGAAGGAGGGAAGGAGGAAAGAAAGAAAGAGAGAGAGAAAGAAAGAGCCAGATCAAGCAGATTCATCTTACCTGGCTTGCTGTTGGTCGTTTCTTTGGATCCCAATTCAACATTTCATTCATAAGCTGAATGGCCTCATTACTGGCATTGGGAATCAGAGTTTTTAAGTTTATAGGAACACACTGGGGAAAGCGAAAATTCATAGAGGATGCAAGCTGGTATCCTTCTGGCCAGTCACTCTGTTTACGAAATATGCATGTGTGGCAAGAGAGCAAAAAAAAAAAAAGGTTGTTTTAAGCAATCAATTTAAAAACACAGTAACAATACAGGAATCATGCAGGTGAGAAAAATTTTAACATTGATTCACATAAATGAGTGTGAAAATAAAATACTAACTTCTATACAGGAGTCAGTTCTACAAATCATACAGAAAGAACTGAGAGGGTTTTGAGAGTTACAAAAACAAGAAAATATACTTATAAATTTCAAAATATTAAACTCTTCTCTGGTGTTAGATTTTGATGATGATGACCTTAGTGACTGAATAAATAAGGACAAGTGCTTTGCAAAAGAGACCGATTCCCACAAAGAGCTTCATCATATATTATACATCAAAGCCAATGTTAAAACATGTACATAGCTGGAAAATAATTATGTTAAAGCTTTAATATCTACATTTACTTGTCTAATGTTAACTATAAGGCATATGCTTATTTGATCAAGATACAATTGTTGTTGTTAGGTGCCATTGAATCGGTATCCAACTCATAGCAACCCTATGTACAACAGGTGAAACATTATTGTCAGTGCTTCTCTGCTGTTCATAGGGTTTTCAATGGCTGATTTTTGGGGGTGGGTTGCCACATCCATCTCCCAAGGCTACAGCACCTGGTGTTCCCAGGTGGTCTCTCATCCAAGGACTAACCAGGCCTGACCCTGCTTAGCTTCCAAGATCTGACAGGATCGGATGCCAGAGGGCTACGGGCTGCAGGGAAGATACTATTATGCATAGTTATACTTATTAGGTACATCTGAAAAAGTAAGGTCTACCTAAAGTATAATATTAATTGAAAAGTACTCAGTTCAAGAAACCAAATATCCATGTCAGAGCTACATAAGTGGAAACAATATAGGGTTAAGAGAAAATAGGCTCCAAGACTCCACAAGCTAATGCCAGTAGACATTCACAGAGCAAGCAAGAAAGAGGCTCAGCAAGGCTGACTTTGTAGTCATCACTGAGTCATCAAACCAAAGTTCCACTCTAAATAGAATTTCCACCCAACTTCTTAGGAAAGGCAAGCACTTTTTAATTCAGTCTGGTGAGTTTATGGCTTCTTGAAATCTTTATTCCACCTGAAATAAATCATCAAAGTATAAAGCTATTTGAAAATAATATCAGAAATCTAGACAAAGGTTACAAAAGATCAAAATTTATAAAACTAAAAGGAAAGCAGCAAGCTAGAATCAAAGTTATAATAGCTTAGGGACGGGCTGGGATTTAGCTCAGTTGGTAGAGCGCTGCGCTGCAGTCTCTGAGGTCCCGACTTCAATTCCCAGCACCACAAAAATGGGAGAAGGACCTGGCAATCCACTCCCAAGGCAATCCTGAAACAGTCTGCCATTGAAAACCCTATGAGGGTTGCTATGAGTTGGATACCGACTCGACGGCACCTAACAACAACAACAAAGCTTAGGGGCAAGAGTACTACTTACTTTCTTGGGAGTCCCTAAAACTTGGCAAATTTTAAAGATCTCATCAACCTCGCTTGTCCCTGGGAAAAGTGGCCTTAGTGTGTACAGTTCCGCCATTATGCTCCCCACAGCCCACACGTCAATGGGAGAGCTGTACACTGAAGATCGCAACAGAACTTCGGGAGCACGATACCTACAAGAACAGAGAACAAAACAAAAATGGCAATTCTGAGCATAAACTCACAGTGGTTGGGCAGTAGGACTCTACTTTTTTTGGTCATGCATTTTGATAAAGGTACAGGTATTAAGTGCTATGTATGTAGACTTGAGCCTGCAGCTGTAGCACTGTGGCATCTGATCCCATCAGATGTTGGAAGCTAAAAAGGGTGGGGCCTGGTTAGTACTTGGATGGTAGACCACCTGGAAACACCAGGTGCTGTAGGCTTGGGAGAAAGACCTGGCAACCCACTCCTCCAAAACAATCTGCCATTGAAAACCCTGCGAAGAGCAGAGTAGCACTGACATAGTGCTGGGCATGGCACAGCAGTTTCAGGGTGTGTTTTGTCTGTAGTACATAGGGTCACTATGAGTTGGACCTGACTTGATGGCACCTAACAACAACAACATGGGTCAGACATTCATACAATGTGCTAGAATCCACTGGACAAAATGTGTTCCCAGACCACAATTAGTGGGGCTGGTTACAGATGTATAGGAAATGTCCATGCAGCCTGAGAGGAACTCATGGAAATCATTGAGGAGTAAGCACTCCCTGATATATTGAGAAAAACAACAGGTAAAAAGCATTAATTATGTCCAGTATTTGGGAGACGGACCCAGCAACCCACTCCCAAAAATCAATCTGCCACTGAAAACCCTATGAACAGCAGAAAAGCACTGACAATAGTGTTTCACCTATTGTACGCAGGGTGGCTTGTGAGTTGGATACCGACTCCACGGCATCTAATAACCTAACAACAATGTCCAATATGTATTCTCACTAGGGAAAGAAAATGAAAGGTGACAAAGATTATCCCTGAGTAGTGGATTTTTTTCTTCTTCTTTATCATTTCAGAAGTGCTCATCCCACCCATCCACCCTAAGCTTTGTTGCTATTGTTGTTGTTGTTAGGTGCCATCGAGTCATTTCAGATTCATAGTGACCCTCATAGGTTTTTCAATGGCCGATTGCTTCAGGATTGCTTTGGGAGTGGGAGTCAATTGCCACATCCTTCTCCCATTTTTACAGTGCTGGGAATCAAACCTGGGACCTCAGAGACTGCAGACCAGCCCTCTACCAACTGAGCTAAATCCCAGTCCACTCAGCTTTAGACAATAATATTTTTTAACAGGCAAGAATACTCCATTGACAAGAGCAAAGGTACCTGGTAAGTCCAGCATGAAGCCTGCTAACTGAAAGATATTCTCAATTCTCTATTCTCATATGGAAATGTGCAAATATTGCAGTCTAAATGTTCTATAGTACTCTCTTTTGTTTTCATTAAAAGCTCTTTCTTTGGCAAGTATTTTAACAGCTTTATTGATATGTAAATCCTATATTATACAATTCAGAGTTTACAATTCCATGGCTTTGAGTCTATTCAGAGCTGCGCATCCATCACTACTATCAATTTAAGAATATTTTCACTGTTCCAAAGAAAAGCTCCATACGTTTTACCAACCCCTTCCCTAGTTTCTCCTTGTCCCCAAACCTAGGAAGCCACTAATCTAATTTTTGTCTCTAACAGATCTGCCTATTCTGGACATTTCATATCAATGGAATCACAACAGCATCAATCCTTCATGAGGCAGGTTTCTTTCAATTAGCATAAGGTTTGCACATGCCGTAGTATGTATCCGTGCTTTACTATTTATTGCCAAATAACATCACATTATATCATATCAATGTGCCATATTTACTTATCCATACATCAGCTGATAGATATTTGGTTATTCCTACTTTGTGACTATTACTGAATAATGGTATGAACATCAGGTACAAGTGTTTGTGTAGACATGCGTTCCCTTCCTCTTGGGTATATACCTAGGTATGGGATTGCTGTATTATACAGTGACTGTTTAACCACTGAAGAACCGTAGACTGTTTTCCAAAGCAGCTGTCATATTTTAAATCCCCATCAGCAGTGTATTAGGGTTCTGACTTCTCATTCACGCCAATACTTGTGACTGGCCACCCCTCAAACTCTCTGACCTCACTCCCCACTACTTTCCTCTTTATTCCTCCATGAAGAAGTCACTAGGGGCATGTTCCTGTCTCTAGCCCTTTGGTCTTAGCCTTTGCTCTGCCTGAAATTTTCTGCTTCCCCTGGCATCTCCTCCAGTGCTGTTCTCAGTGAGAGCTTCTGTTAAAATAGCAGCACTCTCTTTCCCTCCTCATTTCTCCTCAACTCCCTACCCGCCTCCATATTTTATTTTTCTCCATAATAATGTTTCGCCATGGGATGGGATGTATCTACCTGCCTACCTAGATGTCCGTATCTATATCTATCTATCAATCATCTATATTCCTTTTAGCCCTAGCCCTATGGCATCCAATCCCATCAGATCTTGGAAGCTAAGCAGGGTCAGGCCTGGTTAGTATTTGGATGGGAGACTGCCTGGGAACACCAGGTGCTGTAGGCTTGGGAGAAGAATCCAATAACCCACTCCCCCAAAACAATCAGCCATCGAAAACCCTATGAACAACAGAGAAGAACTGGCAATAGTGTTTCGCCTGTTGTATGTAGGGTCACTGTGAGTCAGATACTGACTTGACGGCACCTAACAACAACAAAAACATATTCCTTTTATTGGAGAATAACATATGTACAGAGAAATGCCATCATAAAAGTATAGCTTGATGATTTTTCACAAATAAAATACCCTTATGAAGCCAGGTGCCATGGTGGACACCTGTAATCCTAGGAACTCAGGAAGCTGAGGTAGGAAGAAAGTTCAAGGCCAGAGGCACCCTGTACAACTTAGTGAGACAAATTTTTAAAAAACACTTTAAAAAGTTAAGAGGGCTTAAAGGTGTGGTTCATAGGTAGAGCATTTGCCTAGCATGCACAAGGCCCTGGGTTCAATCCCAGGTCTCCCCCCCAAAAATATATTCACGGACCCAGCATCCAGGTGAAAAGATGCTGTATCAGTATCCCAAAGGCCTCCCCCATACTCAGACCCAGCCACTAGATCCCCAACCTGACAGAACCACTACCTTGACTTTAAATGCATTGTTTTCTCTATTTTGCCCTTTATATAAATGGAATTATGCAGTATGTTACAGTTTGAATACTAAATGGCCCCTCCAAGCTCATGTTTGAACATTTCATCACCAGCTCGGGGTGTTATTTTGGGAAGCTCTGGGACATTAGAATCAGGTACCTAGCTGTCAGAAAGAGGTCACTCTGATGAAAGTGTTACCGGGCCATCGATTCTAGTAAGCACTCTGCTTCCTGGTCCGCCATGATGTGAGGTGTTTCTGCCACACATCTGCTTAGTGATGGGTGCATAAATTTGAATAATGGTCATACTGACTGGCCTTCATTTTAGGCTTATGGATATTACTCTATCACTGACAGCACTGTACTTCAGGACAGATCTTGACATGTCTTTTTTGATGATGAATGTAACCTTATTTCTCTTTGTTATTCCCAGCATAGTAGACCACATGATTATTTGATTAAATGTGGCCCATGCCAGTCCATTTTAGTTCACTGATGTCTAGAATGTCAGTATTCATGCACTCCATTTCCCTTTTGACAATTTCTAATTTTCTGAGACTTAGACTTTGTACATTCCACATTCCAATTAATAATGGATGTTTACAGTTGTTTCTCCTCATTTTGAGTCATGCCACATCAGGAACTGGTTGTCCCTGGGGGTTTACTCCATTTCTGTCATTAAGGTAAAATCTACCTTGAGAAGGCAACTCTTGCCCAGTCGTCTTTTGAGTGCCTTCTATTTTGGGGTGCTCATTTTCTGGCACTGTATCTGACAGTATTTCTCGGCTATTCATAGGGTTTTCAATGGCTAATTGTTTTGGGAGTGGGCTGCTGGGTCTTAACTTCCTAGTCTGTTTTAGTCTGGAAGCTCAGCTGAACCTGTCTACCACAGGTGACCCTGCTAGTATCTATAATACTGACAGCACAGCTTTCAGCATCACAGCAACACACAAGTCCCCACAGTACAGCAAATTGACAGACCTGAGGGAGATGTCTTCCTAGTGGTGACCCCTAATACTTTCAGCTTATTTATTTGTGTCTTGGTTGTCACATAAACAGCATGAAGTAGAGATTTTTCTTTTCTGTTTTGTTCATGGATATGTTCCCAGGGCTTAAAATAATATTTGGCATATCATAGCTGTTCAATATTATTTGTCAAATAAGTGAATGAAATTATTTTCCCTTCTTTGATTTCCTTGATCAGAACTGTCACAAACTAGTTATTCCCTCTCTCTAAAGAACACAAAATTCATTTCTATATTTTATTTTAAATACCTACTATGGAACCTCAAGAAAGACAGTTAACTATTCACCACAGGAAAATTTCAATACTTACGCCTTACTTACGCCTTAGGAGAGTTGCATAAAATTACTCACCATCTGGTAGACACATAATCGGTATATGGTGGCTGTGATCTTAATTCTCTTGCAAGTCCAAAATCCGCAATTTTCACAAGTTCTGGACCCATACAAAGCAAATTTTCTGGTTTCATGTCCCTATGAAAAAAGCCTTGGCAAGATAAAGAGGAAAAACAAAATAAATCATTTCAATCTGAGTTTTATTTGGTTCACAAAATATAACTGAGCCCCTCTAGAAGTATGGTGTTATAAAAATGAGCTATATAAGAGCGCTGCGCTGCAGTCTCTGAGGCCCGGAGTTCAATTCCCAGCACCGCATAAAAATGAGCTATATTTATTGTCTAAGAAGTGTTGGAATGCAGGGAACCTGCTTCCAAAATGATTTAGCAAGAAAGTCACACAATATATAAGATCACTGAAAACACTCATTTGGCATGTATTTTTATTTGTGGCTCTAGAAGGTTCAGGCATGGGGATACGTCCTGGCATATCCTATCACAATTGCCACTAACTGCCACAGCCTTAAGGAAGCTGGAGGTATTGCTGTCACTGCTGTGTAACAGATGAGGAGCTTGAGACCCAGAGAAGGACCCTCGCTAACACTGGGGAAGCACTTCCTCATCAGCTCATGGCAGGGCAGATGGCCTTGTGCTATGCTGTCACACTGCAGTTTTTGTTTGCTTGTTCGTTTGTTTGCGGTACTGAGGGTTGAACCCAGGGCCTTGCCCTTGCATGCTTTGCAAGTTCTGTACCACTGAGCTGTACCCCCAGCCCACTTTTTTACTTTTTGAGACAGGGTCTCGCTAAATTACGCAGACTGTCTCTGGTCCTAAACTTGCGATCCTCCTGCCTCTGCCTCTGCCTCCCAAGTTGCTGGGATGACAGGTGTGCGCCACCATGCCAGGCTTCTCATTGCAATTTAATACAAGATTCCTTGAGCATAATCAACCATTTGAAAAGTACACTAGCCAAAAATGAACTCCATACATTTAAACTAATTCTTCATTTTAAATTATTTTATTTAATAGTTCAGTTCTCCCTCGTGGCTGTGTCATTGAAAAACCCAATAATTACAATGCTTATGTTAGGAATTCAATATGTAAAATAGATGGTTAGTTAACCAAGGCTAATGAGCAGCCCAAAGACGATGAGGCAGCAAACCCAGGAGAAAGAAAAATTTGAAAGCTCTCCTTGCAAATCAGGTTTCCAGGTAGCCTTTTCCCAAGGGCCATCTCAAGCGTATCAGTTGAACACAGATGGCTTGGATTCTAATGGCCCAGTCAGTAGAACTTAGGCGACTATTTTATAAAAGGAATTTCATATAGCTTTGGGGCTAGGCTTTCTAAGCTTAAGCGTTTTTCATCACAGTGTGGGCTCATGTTTGTAGTATCTGCAAGGGTCTTGTACTCTCAGTTTATCTGGTATGTCTTATTCTACATAGCTGTTTAGATCCACTCCCAAAGAAATTCATTGTGCTTTTGTAATGTAAAGACAGCAATGGGAACATGTAAGCGATGAGAAGTGATATTAATCCATGAAATCTTGGTGAGCTAAACAGATACATATTTATGTAACTGAGGTTTTCCCCATCCTTACTAATAGGCTGGTGATTTGGTCATATTTTACTAAGTAACTGTAGGGAAAAATTGGGAGGAAATTGGCAAAAACTCCCAAACTGGGAAAATGGCTTTTGAATATCTGGTTTGTAAATTAGAAATCTAGGGAAAATGAAAGTAACTTGGTTGCATGTTTGTACAAAACCCTTCCTGATTGGACAACTGGACTGAAAGTTGATTGGCTCAGGCCATTCCGTGGGCGAGCTATATAAAGAGCTGTGCTGCGGCTCCGCCCCTTTTTTTGCCTCGTCGCCTTTTGCCCACACCATCGGCTAAGCAAGACCTTCCCGCCCGTTCCTGCCCAGACCACAGATGAGGAAACAGCTTTCCTGCTCTTCCCTGGACCTTCAGTGAGGAAAGAACGCTCTCCCATTGCAATCATCAATAAGGAAAGAACGTGCTCTCCATCTGATTACTGACGAAGCAACAGCTGTTTCCTCGTGACCACTGAGACCACCAACACAGGTGTTTGCCCCTGGAAGGCAAAAGCGCATGAGGCTTTTCCTTTCTCCTGTCTCTGCCAGGGTCCCAAGGGCCGCAGGAGTCTGTGCCCCTCACCCGAGGGTCCAGAGTGAATTGTGTTTAGTATCTGTGTGCACGGCGGCACTGCCCGTGCGAACCTCCAGGCCAGACTGGGAGGTGCGTGCCCCACAGTAACAGTCGCATTTTTTGAAAATTACTATTTAAAAGTATCTATCCCCTCACAGTTTTACATCTGAGATGTTTATCTATAACAAGAATAACTTGAATTTTGTAAAAATCCCTATTCTCCTTATAACTTGGTTTCCCAAGTCACTATGTACTCAACCATTTAGTCAGCTCTGGATTATTCATATATTATTTCCTTCAGCCAGAATCCTAAACGAACTTCCTCTTTCAAGTCCCTATGCTTTGGAAGTTGACAACATAACTCAACTAAGGCAAAATGTGATCATGTGATCAGAGTTTAAAATGAATTGAAGCTGAATGCAGTAGCACTCGCCTGTAATCCCAGCATACAGGAGGCTGAGGCAGGAGGACCTCAAGTTCCATGCCAGCCTGGGCTACATAGTGAGACTCTGTCATGAACAAAACAAAACAAAAAACAAAAAAGTGGACTGAAGATCAGCGACCCATGATGAATAACTAAAATAGCATATAATCCTACATTCCCACATACTTAATAAATTACTGACCTTTACCAATGGATTGTTGTGTATTATCATAGGTTCTAGACTTTTTTTTATCCCCCATAGTTTTTTTTCCCCCAATCAAAAACTGGAGATTGAGGAAGGTTCTTAAAATACTATAGAATTCTACATAGCATTTTTGGAAGCCAAGTCATTTCCCATAGTTTTTTTTCCCCCAATCAAAAACTGGAGATTGAGGAATGTTCTTAAAATACTATAGAATTCTACATAGCATTTTTGGAAGCCAAGTCATTTCCTGTAGCAGTTAGAAGAGAAAGGAGAAGTGCAAATATGCAATATAGGATGAGTGCTGGAAGGAGACTGAGCTGGTGATGTTTGCCTGCTTGTGTTCAGAATGCAGCACACTCTTCTAATCCAAACTTTTCTAACACCTAAACATCTACTTATTCTAAACAACTGTAACCAACTGTACAAGTAACAAACTGTACAAGTACAAAACAACTGTAAAAGTAACCATGTTAATTTTTTGAACTAATTATTTTGGTATGATAGATATATGTTAGAATTATATAAATAAAAACTTAAAAGATAGAAACAAGGACCTGCTTCAATTTCACTCCAAAAATAGGAATGACTAAATGTAAGTACTAAGGATGACCATAAAACACCATACCACAGGGGCTATCAATTATTTAAATGTTAGTAACTGTCATGCAACATAAGATAATTCCAATCTTTTCCAAATGAGGATCTTGTCATTATTTTACATTTCCATGACAGAATTAGAGGGGGAGGAGGTTGCAGGATAGGCTTATGAGTGAGACTATAGACTGATGATCAAACTGTTTAAAAAGATCTCCTATAAAAGAAATAGTTGTAGATAACTACTTACTTCATATAGAATTATAAAAATTATACATTTTTAGGTAAAAAAGTCAATGTGGGTAGGCACACACCCCTTAAACTTGCAGTTATCTAACATAACATCATTGAACAGCTGAGATACGAATCCTGGGTATGATCCTGACAACACATAGGACAGGAAAGGAGACTTAAAAGCCACCTACCATGTTTGTGGATAAATGCCAGTCCTTGCAATATTTGATACATAATATTTCTGATGACTGACTCAGGGAACAATTTGTTTCTGTAAGAAATGAATAAATGAACAGTCATGAAATTCTCTTCACTAATTCAGAGAAAGTAGATACTCCTCTTGCCTTGGAGCCTTGGTTGTCTGTAGGATACTGGATAAAGGTGTAATTTATAGACCTATTGTGTTAAAGCTCATAAATTTAAAATGTAAAAGCATAAATTTTTCTTTTGTTGTTTCATAAAAGCTCAAATCTAACAGTGAATGCACTGTACACACAGTCAATAGCTAAACTCTAAACTGTCCCAAGAGCAGCAAAATAAATTGGAAACCTGTATCACTACCAGATAAGCCAAGTATGAAAATCTGTATTATGTGGGCTCTGAGACTTCTATGGCATGCATGCTTCAGTTTTATATTGCATTTTGGAATGATCTGATAGAAATATAATAAGAGTCACAAAGGAGATCTATTTACATATTTATAATTTTTCTATTAGGCACAGTTTTAAAAAATCAAATGAAACAAATGCAGTTATTTTTAAATTTTTTCAAATGTAATTTTAACTGATTACATAAATACTAAAAATTGTACATAGTAGTAGGTGTCATGCGATGCTTTGATACATGTATATCTTATGTAATGTTTAAATCAGTTTAAATGCATCTCTCTTCAAACTTTTCTCATTTCTTTATGGTGAAAACATTCAAAATTCCTTCTCCTAGCTTCTTGAAACCTACAGCACATAATCCTTACCTACAGTGACCTACTGCACAACAGCACATCAGAGCTTTTACTCCTACCATAGCACCCATTGATCAGTCTTTCCCATCTCTCCCTCCCTACTCAATCAATTTTGTTTTTTTCAGTACTAGGGATCAAATTTAGGGCCTTTCATATACTATGAAAGTGTTCTACCATTGAGCAACACTCCCAGCCCTATGTAATTTTTAACAATATATTTAAACCTAATATACATCAAATTATTATTTCAATATGTAATCAATGTAAAAATTATTAATAATTTTTACGAAGTTTTCAAAACTTGTTATATAATTTATTTTACATTTTTAGCACAGTTCAGTTAGACATGTCAAGAGCTCACTAATCACATGTTAACTAGTGGTTGCTGTATTAGACAACGCAGCTTTATAAGGCGTTTATATAGTGTCTGCTTACAGCTGTAGCCCTGTGCTATCCAATCCCGTCAGATCTTGGAAGCTAAGCAGGGTCGGGCCTGGTTAGTACCTGGATGGGAGACCACCTGGGAACACCAGGTGCTGCAGGCTTGGGAGACAGACCTAGCAACCCACTCCCAAAAATCAATCAGCCATTGAAAACTCTATGAATAGCAGAGAAGCACTGACAATAGTGTTTCACCTATTGTATGTAGGGTTACTATGAGTTGGATACTGATTAGACGGTACCTAACAACAACATCATCATATAGTGGCTACAGTAAAATCCTAATAAGAAGTAAATGAAGGCTACAAAATATTAATCTCTGCCAGGTTGCCAAATAAAATGATTAGCAACTAGTTTGTTGAACCTTAGAGATTCTGTCTTCAAGTTTAAAAGTTAAAATGAGAATTTCCTTGGAGTTGTTGTTGTTGTTAGGTGCCGTCAAGTAGAGTCAGACTTATAGCGACCCTACGTACAGCAGATCGAAACACTTGCTGATTCTGTGCCAGGCAAACAATCTTATTTATGTTTAAGCCCATTGTTGCAGACACTGTGTCAATCCATCTGGTGGAGGGTTTTCCTCTTTTGCGTTGACCTGCCACTCTCCCAAACATGATGTCCTTCTCCAGGGATTGATCTCTCCTGATTACATGTCCGAAATATGTAAGACACAGTCTGGCCATTCTTGCTTCCAAGGAGCACTCTGGTTGCACTTCTTCTAGGACAGATTTGTTGGTTCTTTTGGCAGTCCATGTTCAATAGACATCTCCAGCACCACAATTCAAAAGCATCAATTCTTTTTCTGTCTCCCTTGTTCAATGTCCAGCTTTCACAACCATATGATGCCACTGAAAATACCATAGCATGAGTCAGACGTACCCTCATCTTCAATGTGACATCTTTGCTTTTCAATACTCTAAAGAGATCTTTTGCCACAGCTTTTCCTAGAGCAATGCGTCTTTTGATTTCTTGACTGCTGCTTCCATGGGTGTTGATTATAGAGCCAAGCAAAGCAAAATCTTGGACAACCTCAATCTTTTCTCCACTTATTGTGAAGTTGCATGCTGACCCAGTCATAAGGCTTTTTGTTTTGTTGATGTTTAGTCGTAACACATATTGAAAGCTATGATCTTTGATCTTCATCAGTAAATGTTTTAAATCCTCTTCACTTTCAGCAAGCAGAGTTGTGTCATCTGCATAACGCAGGTTGTTAATGAGTCTTCCTCCAATCTTGATGCCATGTTCTTCCTCATACAGTCCAGCTTCTCGGATTATTTGCTCAGCGTATAAATTGAAGAGATAGGGTGAAAGTATACAGCCCTTACTTTCACCCTATATGCATACCTTTCCTTGGAGTTAGTAACACATTAAGTTTTGTCACTCACACATTATAATGTATGACATTCCTTTATTACATCCCTCCTTGAAAGCTACTTTATTCCTTTCTCCATTTTCATTAACCCTTCCTAAGGTGCTTGAGAGGACAGTGAAAATACTTCTTCAATTCTGCCTAAGACCAGCTTTATTACTGAGTAATAGACTCCAGATGGAGTTTTATTTCTAAAAGTGCAAATGTTAGCTGGGCTTAAATGAAATATTTACCTTGGCCTTTAAGGAACTGCAACAGAAGAGTGGTGGTTATATTATAGCTGGTTCTTCAGTGTTGAATGCTACCATTTGGCAAAAATAATAGAACTATTTAATTTAAATCCACCTCTTAAAGTGATAAATTTGTCTATCATAATGCATGACATATTGAAAGGAGTTCGTGGAAGGAGTAATAGAAAAAAAGTACCATTTCCATAAAACACATACCTGTCTTTCATTAATTGGTAGAGGTTTTCTTTCATATACTCAAATATAAAATAAAGATGGTCATTTTCTCTGATGACTTCTTTCAGTTTAATCACATTAGCATGATTAAGTTTCTTCAGAGACTACAAAACAGTAAAGAATTAAAATTCCTAAAGCAAATTTACAGACATTGGCAAAATCTCATCAAGGTTAAGTATGATAATTACGTTAAGTCAGGGCTTCTAACCTCAGCCTGAACCCTGAACCCATTCTGGTTCAAGCATTTTTTTTTAATGTAAACATGTAATAATACTTCTGCATAGGTTTAAATCTTGTGTGTGGATAACAGGGATTCAAACTAGACCAAACCCAAACCCTGGAGCCATTCCAGTTTAAGTATTTTTAAAAATATTTCTGAACGTGAACCTGAACCCAAATGTGTGGGGATAGAATTGGAAGTTGATATGGGGCCAAGAAAGGAAGGGAGGAAATGCAGTCCTGAGACTGCATGGGTCAAGGCATATCTAGCCCACCTTGAGTCCTAAACACCGGGGACTCTTTTATGACTTGCTGCAGCACACCCAGGTTGAGTCCACAAGATCGAGGCAAGATGGCACCTACCTATGTGGCGGGGCATGTCCCTCCTCAAATTTTTTGCTACATCATTGAATCCTGATCAGCTAAGCCAAAATGCCATAAATACTGATTGGCTGACCCGAAATGCTTAAAAGCATGGATGCATGAGAATAGAGTTGAGTTGCCTCCCCGAAGGACTCCCTGAGTGGCTATATCTCCTTCGCACTCACCACCAGTGGGGGTGTGGGGTTCCAACCCCAGGCTAAGGGGCCCCACACAAATGCAGTGAAAATTGGGTTCAAGTTCAGCTTTAATTTTTTTTTTTGCATCATTAGCTATTTAAAATGTTTTCTAAATTGAAAAAAAATTATTCACCTATCTAAAGGATTAAAATTTTAAACCTGAGCCCAAACTGAACCGAAACCTTCTAAATTCTAACATATTGAACCCGCACCCACACTTGAACCCAATTTTTAACAGGTATGAAGCCCTGCCTTAAGTAATTTTCCCTTGCTCCTAGATTCATTAATGAATTACATTTTAATATCTACATAATTAAAAAATATCTAGAACACCAATGTAAAGAAGTAGTAAATGCTTTAAGTAATGAATGTTAAATGAAAAAAATAAACCAAATCAAAAATAGCTATGGAACATTTTAATCTGTCACCTTTTTTCCCTTGGTCTAATAAATAGACCTATCTTTTTTCCTGACTTAACCAAGTGAAACTCCATGTGAATATCTGCAAAAATTTATCCAAGTCAAACAGCATAAACTATAATGAAATGGTATGTAGTAATTTTAAAAGGTGTCCTTCCTTTGATGATATGAACTCTTTTAGGAATGAGAAAGAACTTTCATATATGAAAATATATGGTCTGTTCTCCACTAACATCACAGAAGAAATGTGTAGTTAGCTTGAGAAGATAAAGGGGAAAACACAATTATCTTTAGAATGCTTCCCACAGAGAACAAAATAACTTCCTTAGCTACTGTCCTCAGTATCAGGTAGAGTTAGAGCTTTGAATGTTTTTCCTTTCTGAGACTTTACCTTAACTTCTCTCAAATTCATACATTCATCCCAAGAATAGAACTTTCTCTTCATCCTGAAACAAATAACGAAATGTTTAGTGTACAGGATTGAGGGGTCCAAGATACAAATCACACCACTGGTTCTCTTTGTTACTGTTCACGTAGATCAGGCTTTGACTCCTTTCTTCCTCTTCCTTAAAAGGAGACCGCTTTTCCACCGCATGGCGCTAAGGGAAGCTCCTGCCTATGTCCTGCCTGACATCCACTTTAACACAAAGGTGAATCACCATCAATCTTCCTTGCTGGGTGAGTTCTTAACATTTTTCTATCCATGTAGCTGTGCTTTTTTAATGGGCTCCTTCCATATTTCTTCTCTGTCTGAACTCAAAAGATAAATATGAAACACTCTACTGCAGAGGAGGGATGGGAAGAACAAGTTTTGGTAACAAATTTAGTCAAGGATTTGATCTCTTATTACTTCAACTTTAGACAAGAGGCCATAAAGTTAAACTCAGAGGGGACCAAACTTCAGAAATAGCTTTCTTTCTTTTTCTTCATGATTTTTTTTTGGGGGGAGATTAAAGCTAGGGACTGAATCCCCAGGGTCCTTCTTGAATTTTGTCCATTTCTCTCCTCTTCCATCCCAGTATTGGTTACCATTAGAGATACATACACCAAAGGCATATTGTGAGTAATAAAGAAATTCCATGTTGTATACCCCACAGAGGTTATATTTTTATATGAATGGACTTCTAGCCACCTTGTGAGATCTGAAACAACAACAACAAAAAAACCCCAGAGATCTAGCTGGGCACAGTGGCGCACACCTGTAATCCAGCAGTTCAGGAGGCGGAGGCAGGAGGATCGCAAGTTCGAAACCAGATGCAGTCTTGGGTAACTTAGCAAGACCCTTCTCAAAAAGTAAAAAAATGGGCTGTGGGTGCGGCTCAGTGGTCCAGCACCTGCAGAGCATGCAAGCAAAACAAACAAACAAACACACACAAAAAAACGAGGTCATGTTTTTTTTTTCTGTGGTGTTGGGGGTGAAACCAAGGCCTGGGACTTGCATGCTTTGCAAGTGCTGTAGCACTGAGTTGCACCCCCAGCCCAGCCCAATTTTTTTTTTTTTTTTTTTTACTTTTTGAGACAGGGTCTTGCTAAATTATGCAGACTGTCTTTGGTTTCAAACTTGCGATCCTCCTGCCTCTGCCTCCCAAGTCTCTGGGATTACTGGCGTGAGCCACTATGCCCGGCTCCAGGGTTCATGTTTTAAAAATATTTCTTTAGCGATGGAAATTACAAGGCTGGACTATGAAAAACAAGAAACAAATATGTCCTATGCTTTCACTTAGTATTATAATCCCCATTGAAATGTCCTAGAAGACTCTCAGGAACCTCAGAATTCCTTTATTAGAGTAATTCTTACAATCCAGAGATTCCACAAGATTACTATACACAGGTAAGGAACTGAGTAAAGAACCAGCAGTGTAACATCATGGTCAAGAACACAGCTGCAGAACCACACAGCCTGGGTGCAAGTCCTTGTTCGGTCACTCTCTCTATGACCTTGGATGGGCTACCTAATGGCCTCTTTGTGCCTTAGCCATGAAGTAGAAACTCCTGCACTACAAAAATTTATCAGAAATCACATGGTACTCAGCAAATAGCAGGTATTCTTATTTTTACCAATTACACATGACATGAAGGGCATCACTGTTATTATTTCTAAAATATCCTCAATGAATCAAAATGTCATTTAGTCATTAAAGTACTAGAGATTTATGAAGAAGCTTGATTAAATTGAGGGCTTACCTGATGGCACTTTTCAGTGCTTCAGATTTATATGATATCTTGCTAAGATGCAAAAGATAAATCTAGCATAATGATGACTTTAAAATAAAAAGTCAATTCAAATATAGTTATAATATAAACATAGTTTAATAAAACCATCATGTCCACCCCAAACTGCATGAATAATCTGATTCTTAATAGTTTCAGAACTTAAAAAGTATCCAATCTTTTAGAAGCCAAATAAAAATCAACTTCTCACAAGTCAGTAGTAACTGAAACTTAGACTCTACTTGTAAGATCTTCACACTCTTCATCCATATTTACTAATATGCTACTTACTTTCTAGCAATTATAACTGCTCAGCAACACTTCCCTGAAGTGATGCATGTGTCTGTCTACTACAAACAGAAATTTCCTTGCATAATAACCATACCAAGGACAATCCAGTTTCTTAGAATAGCTCAGAAAAAGCGTTTCTTTTAGCTACTCTGCCATCTTCTGTCATTTATTCATTGATCCAACCTCTACTACATGCGAGAACAATGAACAAATCAGAGATGGTTACAGAGGCATTTCCTACTTAATAGAGGAAATGCACACTGGACCAGTTAACACAAAACAGAAGTAGAAAATGTTCATGGGACCGTAAGCCAAAACAGCAAGGAGATCTTTTAAAGATTTAGTGCCCAGGCCCTCTTGATACCTTACTAGTTCAGCTAAGCCCTGAAAGACGGAGGGTATTAGCACATAAAGACAGAAAAAAAGAAAAAGTTCCAAGAAGACAGAAACAACAAGAAAAAGCTGGCAGACTAGAAGCAGTAAAAGGTCATTTCAGGCCAATCTTTTTCTTTAGTGCCTTGAGCTAATTTTCACAACTACTATGGCAAGAAATGCCTACAGCAGTAGCCCTGTGGCATCCGATCCCATCAGATCTTGGAAGCTAAGCAGGGTCAGGCCTGGTTAGTACCTGGATGGGAGACCGCCCCGGAAAACCAGAAGCTGTAGGCTTGGGAGAAGGACCTGGCAACCCCCTCCCAAAAATCAATCTGCCATTGAAAACCCTATGAACAGCAGAGAAGCACTGACAATAGTGTTTCCCTGTTGTACAGAGGGTCACTATGAGTCGGATACCGACTCGACGGCACCTGACAACAACAACAAATGGCAAGAAAATGACAGTGCTATACCACTATGTCAGCTCTCCTGCTCTGCTTTTCCCCTACAGCGCCCATCACGGTCTATCATCTGTCTTTCCTTCTCCAAGTGTACACTCCCCAAGGACCCTCCCATTTGCCCAGATCTGCTTTGGGCACACAGTAGCTGCTTAATAAATACGTTCTAAAATAACTGAGTTTCTGCACTCACAGGTAGGCTCATAAAAGACATGGGCTCCTACACATAAGAAAATTTCAGAAATGGAATTGCCTTTCTAGACTTAAATGGCAGAAAGCTTAAAAACATTTATCTTTTTTGTTTTTACAATTTTATTTTTATTTTTATGTTATTTTATTTTTTATTTTGTGGTACCTGGGGGTGGAATACAGGCCTTGCACATACTTTGCAAGTGCTCTACCACCAGGCTGCACTCCCAGACCCTTTTGTATTTTTTGTGTTGAGGCAGGGTCTTGCTAAGTTACACAAGCTGCTATCTTCCTGCCTCTATCTCCTGAGTCACTGGCATTACAGGGATGTGCCACCGTACCCAGCTAAAAATTTGTTTATTTTGTTTTGTTTTGTTTTTTTCTCTATTAGTAAATGATGATGGGGTACAGAACAACACAGCATTGGTTTTTTCCATTATGCATTCTTTACATCACTTCTGGCAACACTTTCATCAACCCACAAGGTTTATGGAGCCTTATGGCTGACATGTAATAAAACTCAAATGCATACTTGGGTTATACTCCCCGATTTTCCCAATGTACTCATGAAGTTGCGCTGTTTACACTGAGATTGCCCTCTCCCCCTCCATCCCTCCACACTGACCCTCCTCCCCATCCCACCTTCGGAAATCTTTGCTTCCCTCTGCTAGTTCCCTCCCTCCTTCTTTCTACTCTTTATATTATCCCTTCTTCACTAAGTTTAATTGTATATTTTTATGTATCAATTTAACAAACATTTATCTTAATGAGGTGAGCAAATTGTACTACCATCCTCTAGCATGAATTGCATGTTACAGCTTTTCACAATTTGAAATTGAGTTCTGAATCTTGGCTTTTGCGTTACTATTATTATTTGATGATTATTAAGACATGGAGTCTTGCTATGTTGCCCAAGCTGGCCTCAAACTCCTGGGCTCACACGATCCTTTGCCTCAGCCTCCTGAGTAGCTGGGCCTCTAGGTTGTGTGCCCTCACACCTGGCTCTTGTACCTTTCAAAAAGAAAATGAAAAGATGCAAACAGGTAAGATATGAAAATCCCCTAAAGGACATATTCAAAAGAGAAACTTTTATTTTGTTCTGTATAGCATTCACCCAACTTCTAAGCACTCACCCTCTAACACTTCCTAACCAGTTTTGTCTGCATTTCTAGACTGCTCAAAAGTGTTTTGGATGTATCACTTAACAACAGGATAACTTCTGATAACTGTGTCCTTAGGGACCTTTGTCACTGTGTGAGCTATACCTGGATGGTACAGGCTTATCTACTACTGAACTTTATGGCACAGTGATGTGGGCCATCACTGACCATGATGTTGTTATGTAGCACGATATAAGGACTTTCTTCCCCAGAATACCCCACACTGGCACATGAATCTACCACGCCAGACCCCTGCTTCTTCTGGCCCGCTCCGGGCTGTGTGGCCACTCAGCCTCTTCGCTCCTCTCTTCAGCATCGAGTTTAACTGAGTCTGTGTCATCCTAAGAGCAGCCACCGTGTCCACCCCTAGAACCCATCTCCTGGTTCCCTGTTTAAAGAGGTTTTTTGAGCTGTGCATGGTGGCACAGACCTGTGATCCCCATGGCTAGGGAGGCTGACATTGGAGGAGCACAAGATAGAGGCCAGAGGCAGCCTGCGTGAGCTAGCCCAGGGGGTGTAGCTCAGTGGTAGAGCTCTTGCAAAGTATGTACAAGGCTCGGATTGGGGGCAGGGTTGTTTGCTTGTTTTTGTGTGCTTTGTTTTTTGTTTCATTTTGTTTTGTTTGAGACAGTCTCACTGTGGCTGACATTGGCCAGGGAACCACTGTGCAGCCCAGGCTGGCCTTGAACTCTCTTCAATCCTCCTGTCCCAGCCTCCCAAGTGCTGGGATTGCAGGCGGGCACCACCATAGCCAGTTTGTTTAAAGGGGTTTTAGAATGAAAACTGCTTTCTTCTAGATCACCACCTTCCCTTTGGGCAGACCTGTGTGCAGCCCACTGTGAAGACGAAGGATAGGAGCTGTTCTTCATCTGCTTCACGGAACAAGTCCACATGGGATTTGTTTTTAATTGGAGGGGGAAGAACAG
>VMDO01010806.1:45820-69951 GCA_007922755.1 Pedetes capensis
CTCAGGGCCTCACGCTTGCATGCTTTGCAAGTGCTGGACCACTGGGCTACACCCTCAGTCCTTGTCTGTCTGTTTGTTTCTTTAATTTTTGAGACAGGATCTCACTAAATTACGCAGACTGCCTCTTCTGGTCTTGAACTTTCGAAACTCCTGCCTCTGCCTCCCGAGTCGCTGGGATTACAGGAGTGTGCCACTGCGCCTGGCTTTTCATGTATAGTTTCAATTACCACCTGTAGACTAATAAAGATCAAGTATCCCTTATCTGAGCCTGCAGCTGTAGCCCTGTGGCATCCGTTCCTGTCAGATCTCGGAAGCTAAGCAGGGTCGGGCCTGGTTAGTACCTGCATGGGAGACCGCCTGGGAACACCAGAAGCTGTAGGCTTGGGAGAAGGACCTGGCCAACCCCCTCCCAAAAAGCAATCTGCCATTGAAAACCCTATGAACAGCAGAGAAGCACTGACAATAGTGTTTCCCCTGTTGTACAGAGGGTCGCTATGAGTCGGATACCGACTCGACGGCACCTAACAACAACAACAACAATCCCTTATCTGAAATGCTTGGGACCAGAGAGTTTCAGACTTAGGATTCTGAAATATTTGCACACACATAATTAGATATCTTGGGGATGAGACACAAGTCTATACATGAAATTCATGTATATGTGTGTGCAAATATTTCAGAATCCTAAATCTGAAACTCTCTGGTCCCAAGCATTTACATGCTGTCTGGATTTTTACATTCTCTTACATCATCCGCAGTACTCCTCATTCATGTTTGCTCTGTCCTTGCTTCAGTAAGAACCCAGGCATTTAGTGGCTGCCTAGTGCAGCAGACGTCTGCAGCCATAGCACCCTGGCATCCAATCCCGCCTGATCTCAGAAGCTAGGCAGGGTCTTCCTGGTTATCCTTGGATGGTAGACCACCTGGGAATACCAGGTGCTACAGGCTAGAGAGGAGGACCTAGCAGCCCACTCCTGAAACAATCCGCCACTGAGAACCTTATGAATAACAGAGAAGCACTGACAAAGTGCCCGGGATCGCACAGTGTTGGGGAGTGTTTCCTTCTGTTGTATGTAGGGTCGCTATGAGTCAAACCTGACTCAACAGCACCTAACAACAATGCTGCAGGCACTGAGAGTTAACTACCCAAAAGCCCTTCTTCTCTTCCTCTGTACTACCAGAGCTCAGCTTTTATACATGGACACAATATGTCCAGCCAAGTCCTCAGTTTCCCAGCCCCCTTGGAGTTCAGTGTGTCATTGAGAAGTAACCACAAGTCTTCTGAAAAGGCTGTGGGAAAGCTTTCAATCCCTAAAAGTAGTGCAATAATTCCCCAGCCGCCGCCCCTCCCATTTCTTCTTGCTTAGAAATCACACTTAGTGCCTGCAGCTGCAGCTGCTATTTTCTGAAGAGAGAAGAACCTCTGTCTGCGATACCATCACTGACACGAGGTCCTAGCCAGGGATGCCTACTACAAGACTTAAAAGAAATAACAACAGAAGCCGGGCATGGTGGTGCACACCTGTAATCCCAGCAGCTGGGGAGGCGGAGGCAGGAGGATCACAAGTTCCAGATCAGAGGCAGTCTGCGTAACTTAGCAAGACCCTGTCTTAAAAAGTAAAAAAATGGGCTGAGGGTGCAGCTCAGTGGGCCAGTACTTGGACAGCATGCAAGCGTGAGGCCCTGGGTCCAACCCCCAGTATCACAGAAAAAAAAAAAGAAAGAAAGAAAGAACAACAGCAGGTTGAGATACAATTAACATACTATCCAACTCACTCATTTAAAATATATAATTGAGCCAGGCATGGTTATGCAATTGTGTAATCCCAGGACTCAGAAGGCTAAGGCAGGAGGATCAATGCAAGTTCAAGGTCAGCCTGGTCTTCACAGCAAGTGCCAAGCCAGCCTAAGCTATGCAGTGAGACTTTGTCTCAAAAAACTAAAAATCAATCAATCAAATCAAATTAAATAATTCAGTGGTAGATCGGTACCAAGATTTATTACGTGAGAAAAATAAATCCCTATCTAAGTTACTCTTGGTTAGGCTTTTGATACTTCATTCACCAAAAGCACATTCCTAAATTACATAATACAGCCTCTTCCCATCCCTCAATCTATCCCACTTCTTAGAGTATTTAACCCTCAGTCCTCCTGAGATGTTACCTAGGTATATGCAAATGAGGGCAGTTCCTTCTTTTATGAAATCAAAGGATAAAATCAACACCATGTTTCTGCATCCTGTCACATAAAACTGAATGGTGCCGGGTGCGGTGGCTCAGGCCTATAATCCCAGCAACTCGGGAGATAGAGGCAGGAGGATCTCAAGATTGAGGCCAGAGGCAGCCTGCATAACTTAGCAAAACCCTGTCTCAAAATAAAAGGTAAAAAATTGGGCTGGGGGTATAGCTCAGTGGTAGAGTGCTCACAAAGCATGCAAGAATAGGCTCTGGGTTCAACCCCTCGGCACCAAAGAAAAGAGAATGGCGATAGCCATTTACGGTGCCACAAGGCCCAAGCCCCCTCTTCCTTCTCCCGCCCCTTCCCCAGAAGCCACATTTACCATGAATTTTGTGTGGAGCTTTCTAGGCCTTCCGAAATATTTTTATAAACAAAATGTACTTGTAGTGCTGGGTGCAGTGGCACATGCCTGTAATTCCAGTGGCTCAGGAGGCGGAGGCAGGAGGATCGCAAGTTCGAGACCAGAGGCAGTCTGCAAAATTTAGCGAGATCCTGTCTCAAAAAGTAAAAAAAAAAAAAAAGGGCTGGGGGCACAGCTCAGTGGTCCAGCACTTGCAAAGCATGCAAGCGCAAGGCCCTGGTTCAATCCACCAGTACCACAAAAAAAAAAAAAAAAAAACCAAAAAACAATGTACTTGTGTAAGACATAGTAGCTTCTGTGTACATTCAGCCTATCATTCAGATCCCCACCAAGGGCAATTTCACCTCTTTTTCTCCCTCCTCCCTCCTCCTCTCTTTGGCTCCCATCTCACTGCAGGAGTTAGTTCTCCAGTGCCATCCAGATGGGTAGGTGAGGGCAGGCGGGCAGCAGGTACTGGGGTCTTAAGACCAACTTTCCTGCCATACTTGTGGTATTTCAATTTAGGATGATGAATTACATAGACTTTCTCAGGAGAAGGAAGTTTCTTTTCATTCCTATTTGCTAAGAACTTTTCCTTTAAATCATGCGTAGGTACTGGATTTTACTCAGTCTATTTAATACATCTTTCATCTATGTTATTGTACATTGTATATTTATTTATTTGACAATAATGGCCATCTGAAAACATTTCCTAAAGTGATATTTTAAAATATTTGTGAGAGCATTTACATTCTAGATCGTCATACTTTAGTAGACGGTAATCAGTCTCTGAGGCTCACGGCGATAGAAGCCAACTGCCATACCATGAGATGGTCAGGCCTCCCTGGAGAGGTCCAGGTGAGGAGAACTGAGGTCTCCTGCGAACAACCAGCAGTAACTTGTCAGCCATGTGAGTGAGCGTTACGAGATGAACTGTGTCCTTCACACATTCCTATGCTGGACTCCTGACCCCCAGGACCTCAGTGTGACTATATTTGAAGATGGGGTCTTTATGTAAGGAACTCAAGTCAAAGGGAGGTCATTATGGTGGCCCCAAATCCAAAATGACTGGTGTCCTTACAAAAAGGGAAAACTTGGTCACAGACATAGGTATAGAGGGAAGGCAATGTGAAGACACATAGATGGCAGCCATCTATGAGCCAGGGAGAGAGGCCTGGCCTCCCTCCCAGCCTTCAGGAGGAACCACCCTGCCAACACTTTGATTCTAGACTCTGAGGCTCCAGAAAGGTTAAGGAAATAAATTTGTTACTTAAGATACCCAAGGGTTGGGGGTTTAGCCCAGTTGGTAGAGTGCTGCTGTGCACTTGGGATCGATCCCCAGCACAGCAAAAATGGGAGAAGGACATGGCCATCCACTCCCAAAGCAATCCTGAAACAATCAGCCATTGAAAACTCGATGAAGGTTGCTCTGAGTCAGACCCAACTTGATGGCACCTGACAACAATAAGCTGCCCAGGCTGTGGAGCTTTATGACAGCAACTCATCATGGGTTGAATTGTGTCCTCTGCCAAATCCATATGCTGAAGTCCTTACCCCCAGTCCCTCAGAGTGTGACTGTATTTGGAAACAGCCTTTAAGAGAGAATTAAAATTAAAGGAGATATTTAGGATGGGTCCAAATCTGATATGACTGGTGGTGTCCTTATAAGGAGAGGAGAGGATGATACAGTCTTTTCCTGGGATGTGATCAGATGAAGATACAAAGATGGTGGCCAGCTACAAGCCAAAGAGTGATGCCTCAGGAAACAGACTCCTGGATGATGCTTGAAACTCGTATTTATCGCCTCCAGAACTGTGAGGAAATACCTTTCTATAGTTTAAGTCACTCAGGCCATGCTGCAGCCCTTACGAACTAAAATAATAAGCCACACTGGGAGTGGACCATCAGGTTCTAGTCAAGCCTTCCGTGACAGCAACCTTGGTCCCTATCTGAATGCCATCTCATGAGACCTCCAGCCAAAACTCCCCAGTTGGGCCACTTCTGAATTCCTGGTCCACAGAAACCATGTGAACTAATAAATGTGGGTTGCTAGGTGTGGTGGCTCACACCTATCATCCCACTGACTCGGGAGGTGGAGGCAGGAAGACTGCAGGTTAGAGGCCAGAGGGAGCGTGCATAACTTAGTGATACCCTGTCTCAAGATAAAAAATAAAAATTAGGCTCGGAGTGCAGTGGTAGAGCACGTGTAAAGTATGTGCAAGGCCCTCAACTCCTTAATACCAAAAACAAAACAAACAAAAAAAAACCCTGTTCTTATTTTAAATCATTAAGCGTTAGGTATTTTGTTACATAGTAATAGATAAATATAATTGATTAAAAATAATTAGCAGTAATTAATTCTAGCTAATTGGTATGCTCAGGGGCTGGGGTTTAGCTCAGTTGGTAGAGTGCTGCTGTATGATCTCTGAGGCCCTGGGTTCAATCCCCAGGACTGGAAAAATAGAAGGACATAGCAATCTGCTCCCAAAGCAATCCCAAAACAATCAGCCATGGAAAACCTCTATGAATATCAGAGAAGCATTAACACAGTGCTGGGCATGGCATAGTGTCAAGGAATATTTTGTTCTGTTGTATACAGGGTCGCTATGAGTCAGACTCAACTCGATGGCACCTAACAACAACTGGTATGCACAGGAAAATACCACATGCCATTCAGAACTCAATCTGACTTTATAAATATCATCTTATTTTGAGGTCTATTGTTTTAAAAAAATAATAATCTCTGCTCTATATTCAACTTGCAATTTGGAAAATATTTATTACTCTTACTTTCAGTCTAAATATTTTATGCAAAAAAGTGGAATACTTAAATTTTTTGGTTTATCACCGTATCTGGACAAAGCAGAAAATTAAAGTAATATACACAGGATCAGCAGAATATTACTTTTTGATAATTTTCTTTTTCCTAGAATTGTACTCCTCATTAGTCAATCTAGCATGAGGCTTAAACTAGACTCTTCTCTGTGCTGGTATCTGTCCTCCAGGAAATGAGGAAAAGACAGACCCGCGTTTCCTGTGCAAACTCCACAGCACCACACAAACGTACCTCTTGATAGCCACCAGCTCCCCGGACTCATTGCTCTTGCCCAAGAGCACGCTCCCATAGGTGCCGTCTCCCAGCTGCCTCATGGTCGTGTATCGGTTCATCTTGGAAAAATAATGCAGCAGAAGTTGTTGACCAAAATGACTTCCTTGTTGGATATAAATGTAAAATACTTCTTTATTTTGATTCTTTTTGTTCTCCCTCCTGTTGCTACACTTGTGATAGGTTGGTCATCATTAAAGACAGGCTATTCCTCGAGATTTTGTAGGTTCATGAGATACAGCAGTACAGAATGTGGCAAAGAAACACCGCTTCCATTCTTATGAACACCCTATAAAATATAAAACAAAAACAAGATGACTTTTCATTAAAGGGTCTTGCCAAGCAACTTATAGCACAGAGAAAATTAGAGAGAACATAAATACTATTTGTCAGTAAGTCATCTGTGCTGTGTGTATTAAAATTCATCATAATAGGCTACTAATATTCATTTATTGAATGTTTCATTTATACTGACCTGTGCTATTTATCCTACAACTGTCCAATATTGGTTAAATGATTTGTATGACTCCTTTTCAATTGGATATAATCTATTCCAAGTAAGACCCTGGAAAATGTGACATCTAAACTATATCCATTCTTTGAATGAATTTCTACATCATATTTGAATTAGTATAGTAAATTTAAAACTATACTCTGGGAAAAATTTTTCCCAGTAGGATACAATTACCCCAATTAAGTAAGGTGAAAAGAAAGCAAACTTGTTTTATATAAAGAGAATAGAATCATAAAAGAACTTTCTATTGTATTTAAATAATACGACACTTTACTTCACATTAAACCAGGAAAAGTTTAAGCACTAACTAGGAATTAGCATCACACAAAAAAATGAGAAATGAGAAATATATATGTTGTTAGGCGCCATCGAGTCACATCCAACTCATAGCAACCCTCAAAGAGCTTTCAAATCTATGAAGACAGGTATTTCCATTTGTGAATATAAGTGATTGCTTTTGATTGAACTGAAGAGACATAATGTAAAACTTTAAAAAACTACATCTTATTGAATTATTAAAAGTCTGGATTAGGAGAACAAAGAATGAGGCTTGAGTCTTGGCCCATCTTACAATATTTTACAAATGTTGGAAAAAGTATACTATGGGGAAAACTCAATTTGCTGTTGTTGTTGTTGTTGTATGACTCATAGCGACCCTCATAGGATTTTCAATGCTGACTGCTTTGGGATTGCTTTGGGAGTGGATTGCCAGGTTCTTCTGTTCCTCAATTTGAGTAACTGTAAAATAATGGCACTTCAGATTCAAATCCTGTGAGCCTGTGAATGTGTCCTCTGAACACTTTACTGCCGCTGCCCTCTGTCCCCGCACAGTAGTTTTGCAATTATTATATCAAAAAAGACAGAGACACACACTCTTAGAACTGAAGGGAGAGCACAAGCACCAACTAAAATAAAAGCTTAGTGAAACTGCCATTTTCTTGGCATTTCTCCATTAACACTATCACTCTCCGCCCCAGGGACATGTGTGGGAGTGGCACTAAGGTGATAAGGGCCAGGAAAATGACTCATGTCCTCCTGGGGCCTGTCTTTAATGCTCCCAAGTCCTCCAGCTGACCAGTGGCAGTGAGGGTCAGTTTGGCAGGGGACAGGGCTCTCCAGCGCTCTTCCTCAAGAACCCAGGTCTGTCACACCACTAATACAGCGTGTCGAAGTAGAAGTCAGTAGAAACCCCTGCTAACTTCCTCCTACAACCACAGAGCTGGGGTTTAGCTCAATGGGTAGAGTGCTCTTCCCTAGCACTGTAAAAATGCGAGAAGGATATGGCAGTCCACACCTGAAACCATCCTGAAGCAGTCACCCACTGAAAACCCTAGGAGGGTCGCTATGAGTCAGACCCAACTCCATGGCACCTAACAACCACACTAACAACCCCAGGTAACTTTTAAGCAAGGAGCCCAATTCTATCAGATGGTGTAATCTTCCAGGTATTCCAAAAACAAATCACAGAAATAAAGCTCTGAGTTCCCTGAAAGTCATCAGGTTCAAAAGTCTTTTGATGCTGGGCATGGTGGCGCACGCCTGTAATCCCAGCGGCTGGGGAGGCAGAGGCAGGAGGATTGCAAGTTTGAGACCAGAGGCAGTCTGTGTAATTTAACAAGACCCTGTCTCAAAAAAGTAAAAAATGGGCTGGAGGTACAGCTCAGTAGTCCAGCACTTGCAGTACATGCAAGTGTGATG
Organism: Pedetes capensis; assembly: GCA_007922755.1. Taxonomy (NCBI): domain Eukaryota; kingdom Metazoa; phylum Chordata; class Mammalia; order Rodentia; family Pedetidae; genus Pedetes; species Pedetes capensis. Next base: position 53,717 of record VMDO01010806.1, read on the forward strand.
CCCTGGGTTCAACCCCCAAGTACCACAAAAAAACAAACAAACAAAAAAAAAAAACCTTCTTGCATGACACAGTCTTTCCTCTAAATTGCTGCTTATTTTCACAGAAATTAGTATATGTACCTTTAAACAAATAATGGGGTAAACATAGGGCAGGATGTTGTATTCTTGTGCCCAATTATCTTCTCCCTTTCCTGTACATTCTCATACAGCCCCACCCTTGACGTGCTGTGCCCCAAGTGGTAGAGGATGGCACTCATGTGTCCCACCCCCATGCAGGCCCCCTTGGAGAAGGTTTAAGAGCTATCCTAGCTCTTCTCTAGGATGTGTGGGAATTTAGGTCCAAGCAGGGACTGTTGTAACTTGTCAAAGTACCCTTGTTGTTGTTGTTGTTAGGTGCCCTGGAGTCGGTATCCAACTTATAGTGACCCTCATAGGGTTTTCAATGGCAGACTGTTTCGGGATTGCCTTGGGAGTGGATTGCCAGGTTCTTCTCCCATTTTTGCAGTGCTGAGAATTGAACTCAGGACCTCAGAGACTGCAGCGCAGCACTCTACCAACTGAGCTAAATCCTAGCCCGTCAAAGTACCTAGGGCCTCCAAAACCAGGCTTTCTGGAGAAACATAGGTAGGTGCAGGTTAAGTACAGTAGAACTGTTGTTTCGTTTTCAGAAATGCATCTGTTCACAGGAAACAGGAAGCATTCCGAAGGGCTTTCCCAAGGGGCCGTTGTTATTGTTACGTGCCATCGAGTCAGGTCCAACCTCACAGCGAATAGGGAGTATGTATTAAACATTTATCCTACTTCACATAGATAATGCCTTCAAAGGCACATGGAAAATAATTTTGTTGTTGCGTACAAAAGGCAAAACATTATTGTCAGTGCTTCTCTGCTATTCATGGGGTTTTCAATGGTGGATTTATTATTGGGGGTGGGTTGTCAGGTCCTCCCAAGCCTATAGCACCTGGTGTTCCCAGGCAGTCTCCCACCCAAGGACTAACAAGGCCCAACCCTGCTTAGCTTCTGAGATCTGACAGGATTGGATGCCACAGGGCTACAGCTGCAGGTGGAAAATAATTTAGGCTATGCTAACTCCATGGATCTTGGGGAAAAAAAAAAAAACCCACATTAGTGGATTCTATTTTTGTTTGCGGGTTTCTTCATTTTCTTCAGCTTAAGCCTAAACTAAATGTCTTCACAAATGTCAGCAAATGGTTTCCCATTTCCTTGGAAAAAGAGGAGATTTTACAATTGGTCTTAATGTTATACATAGATAGTGATTCAAAATATTATAGTGTTAGTATAAAGAAAGGCAACATTTCTGTGTGTGGTTCCTAACTAAAACACATATTTAATTTTCCTAATATTTTCTTTTTTTGTATAAACAAATACAACTTTGAAAAGTCTTTTGGGATGTTTGTTTTGTGCTAGGTTCTATGATCTAGCCTTCAGCCGTACCACTGTGGCGTCTAATCCACTCAGATCTCAGAAGCTAAGCAGGGTTGAGCCTGAATAGTGCCTGGATGGGAACCAACCACCTGGGAACACCGGGTGCTGTAGGCTTCAGAGAAGGACCTGGCAACCCACTCCCAAAAATCAATCCACCATTGAAAACCCTATGAATAGCAGAGAAGCACAACAGTGTTTCACCTGTTGTATGTAGGGTTTCTATGAGTCAGACACAGACTCAATGGCATCTAACAACAAGGAATAAAATATATTTCTTATCATTTATTAAATCAGTGGTTTGCAATTTCTTACCAGCATGTCCAATTGCTACCCATTTGTTTCTAGCTTCTCTAGTTAAGATGCCTGCAGCCATAGCCCTGTGGCATCTGATCCCATCAGATCTCGGAAGCTAGGCAGGGTCAGGCCTGGTTAGTACCTGGATGGGAGACCGCCTGGGAACACCAGAAGCTGTAGGCTTGGGAGAAGGACCTGGCAACCCCCTCCCAAAAATCAATCTGCCATTGAAAACCCTATGAACAGCAAAGAAGCACTGACAATAGTGTTTCCCCTGTTGTACATACGGTCGCTATGAGTCAGATACTGACTCGACGGCACCTAACAACAACAACAACAACTAGTTAAGACAGCACATACCTGTCTCTGAGGAAATGAGTTCTCTCTAGGTTTGCTGATCACTTCGGGTTAAGTCACAATCTAGAGCATTTTTGTCATTGTTAGGTGCTATAGAGTCAAGTCTGACTCATAGCAACCCTATGTACAATAGAACAAAACACTCCCCGATTCTGTGCCTGGTACATAGGTGTGCAAAATACTATCATGTTCCTCATGTCAATAAGAACATGAAATACAACCACAGAAGGACTAAATGAACTGTCTACAATCAATCAGAGAATGAATGATGCAGTCAGACTCACTGTCGGCTTAAAGTTGTTTGATTTTTCAGTATCATCTCCAACTTGTAAACAACCCATTCTCACGAAACTATGCCAACTTTTATAGTTACTAAAGCAGCTAAAGGAACTATTCCCTTAGCTCCAAAGCCATGTAGCCTCAACCCTCCCACCCAACTTTAAAATCCCTACTCCAAATCTGTACCCTTAATCAACATATGCCTAGCCTGCTGGCCAGGGCAAGTGGTACTAATGACTATTCCCTCTCCTGAGGTCCAGGGATGCATCTGAGTCACCCAGGTTCCTGGAGAGACACGGAAAAAAAATCCTAGAAACAGTGAATGGAAAGAAAATGTGAGACATCAGAACTTGAAAGTTCAGAGAGGAGTCTAGATGGAGCTCTCCTCATAAAAAATAATTGAATTAAGAAATGTAATGGTTGATAGCAGTACCTTTCTATTAAGCAAATAATTTTCATAATAACCCTTTACCCAGGGCAAGCATTGAGGATAGGAGAGGTAGAAAGTCATGGAGGTAGTTCTAGAAAAAGACATACTGCTTGAGAGGGGAGTGAAAGAGTGATCATGGTTGGGATGGGCATGAAGATGTATTCCAGGAGATGGAAACAGAAGTGCAGAGGTCAGCGGGTGCCAGGAGCAATCAGCAAAATCTACCTTGCGTTCTCCCTACAACCTAAAAAAAGTGGAATTAATTGCCTCCATCTCTTCCACTATTGAGATGATCAGCCACCATCCCCACCACTACACCTGGAGGTGGGGGGGGTAACCCTAAGTCCACACGCTACTATCAGTAAAACAGATCACTCAATCACTGATGTTTCTGCAGTGGCCTGGAAGCCCAGCCATTTTTGCAGAGTTTATTATGGAAACTTGATTGTAAGCCAAAACATTTCCAAATAAACATTACAAACATAATTTTTATTTTAATTGAGGATGGCTATAGGAGAGGGTGGGCTGGGATTTAGCTCAGTTGGTAGAGTGCTGCACTGCAGTCTCTGAGGTCCCGAGTTCAATTCCCAGCACCGCAAAAATGGGAGAAGGATGCAGCAATCCACTCCTAAGGCAATCCAGAAACAATCTGCCATTGAAAACCCTATGAGGGCCGCTATGGGTCGGACGCGACTCGACGGCACCTAACAACAACAACATGACGAGTCGGTATCCGACTCATAGCGACCCTCTGTACAACAGGGGAAACATTATTTTCAGTGCTTCTCTGCTGTTCGTAGGGTTTTCAATGGCAGGTTAGTTTTTGGGAGGGGGTTGCCAGGTCCTTCTCCCAAGCCTACAGCATCTGGTGTTCCCAGGCGGTCTCCCATCCAGGTACTAACCAGGCCTGACCCTGCTTAGCTTCCGAGATCTGATGGGATCGGATGCCACAGGGCTACGGCTGCAGGCCAAACAACAACATAGGAGAGGATATATTTACATTTATGGAAGAATGGACAAGGACCTGACCATTTTCCAGCTTCATTCTGTTTAAGCAGGAGAGTGATGAAGATTATGGAAATGAGAGGTTTTTAAAAAGTCAAACTTGTGGCTCTGTGAGAATCTTTCCAGTGTAAGTGCTGCGTAACCTTTAAGAACACAAATTTACATACCACACTCACAAAACTTCAGAAAGGCCTCATTTGAGCCTTGTTAATTACAAAATAAACAGCTCTTCAGGATAGTAAGCTGATTATTGCAGCTGTCCTTTCTATCCCCTGGAAATATAGGGACAATGGCCTAATTACAGAGGCACAGATAAGAAGACAGCTTTAAAAAAAAATCAATATTCTCATGTACCTACTCACTAACTGCACATAGACAACTTTTTTTTTATCAGTGCAGCACAGTAAGATCTGAAACTATTTGCTAGTTAAAAAGCAGCATATGTAAGTTAAAACATACTGCTGTGGTTCTCCAATTCACACACAATAATACTTCTCTATGAGTCATATCTATTCTTTGTTGACCTATGGAAAACTAATCCTGCAAGAGAGAGACGTATTAACAGTTTCTTATGAGGCAAATATGCAACAAAACCCAAATACATGTAACATAAGTATGATCCTCAATTAACAGAATTTTAGGAACTCGGAATTTTGTACAATCAAGCTACAACATTTATTAACTTTCTTCCAGGTTAAACAATTAGATGCCAAGTTAAAGGCATTTATTTAGAGTATCAATGATAGAACTTAACCAGATACTCTTATAATTTACCTTTCATTCTAATTTTCTTTATTTTGCTCTTCCTTCCTTCCTTTTTTTTTTTTTTTTTTTTTCTTTTCAGTACTGGGGGATTGAGTTTAGGGCTCTCATGCAGGCTAGGCAAGTGCTCTACGACTGAGCTGCATGCCCAGTCCTTTTCAAATTTTTTATTTTGAGACAGTATCTAACTAATCTGTACAGGCTATTTCTGGCCTCAAACTCGAGATTCTTCTGCCTCAGCCTTCCTGGTCGCTGGGATTATAGGCATGTGCCACAACACCTGCCTAAATTTTTATTTTTACCTAAGTACACAATTATTGTTTAAGTGCCCAATTCCTGTAAACTTGGGCTTTATTCTCAACAGCTTTGGCCAGCTAATGGGGGATTTAGATAAGATTAAGGAAGATAAGCACAGAGGGCAAATGGAGGGTAAAACCTGTCTGCCAATCACACAACAGATTAGGTTTGGATGTGTTTTGAAAGAAGACACCATTACATAGTTCCAAGGCTAGCATTAACGTTTGTAAAACAAAACTGTAATTAACGTTTTAAAAATCACCACAGTTAGGTTAAGAAGCAATAGAGAAAAACAGATTTCAGACTAACCAAGTGACGCGTTCAACAAAATTCAGAGAGTTATTAGAATGGAAAACAAAGATTCTGTCTTTGAAAATGAAAGCGGGGTGCTCTGCGCTAACACTCACAAATCATCTAAAACTTAAATTAACATACAAATCCGCACCAAGGAAGGGCTCAAACACCCGGGCCAGGGCTCGCTATGGTTAGGCGGCAGGAAGATTCCCCCTCCCACCCTCCGGCCCACAGGCTGACAGTGGTTTCTGTCCCCGCCACTCTTGTGACTCGGCGAGTTGTTTTCTGATCAAAATCACGGTGATAACTTTTGGCTCCCTCTGGGGATTCTGTTATCACTCGAGCAAACGTCTGCTCATTTCAACAGATTGTCTAAATTTTACGCGGTGATATGACCTGAGTCCCCTTGTGGCGGGTCTTACTGCCGGGCTCCCCACGCCGTCGGTGCCCGAAACGCCTGACCCACAGCAAAGGGCAGCTCGGCCGCACAGACCCCGTCCCCAATGCACACCCGGACTCCCCACCTAGTCTGTCCGGAAAACGCCTGGCTGACAGAGAAGGGCAGCTCTACCGCACGGACCCCGGCCCCAACGGCACGCCAAAGCCCTGGGGCTCCGGGCAGCTGTCGCGCGTCCGCCGCCCCGCGTCCCGGCGGCAGCCCCGAGGCCGGGCGGGACTCTGCCTCCCCGCCTCCCCGCCCCTCCTTGGGAAGTTCCCGGGGGTCCTCTCAGAAGCTCACGCTCCGCCAAGGCTCGGGGCGGGGGCCAGGGACGCGGGTCGGAGACGCAGGGCCCAGCAGGCGGCCGACCCCGGGGCAAGAGCAGTGCAGAGCCGCGCCCGCCCGCCCCTCCCCGCCCTACCGGCGTCCGGGTCCCGGCTCTTGGCGGACCGGGCGCCGAGCGGACCTGCCGGGCGGGCCTCCCAGGAGCGGCCGCCCCGCGACCGCTGAGACGCCCGCGGCGCGGCTTACCTGGCTCCCGCCCTTGTGAAGCCCCGGCGGCTTGTGTTCGGTCTCCAAGGCGACGGTCGGGCCCGCCCACTCACGCCCCGCCCTCGAGGGCGTGGTCAACAGCGCAAGCCCCGCCCCATCCTCGCTGACCCTGCCTCGCGAGGGGCGGGACTTCGGAGAAGACCTGCAGAGTCTACTGCGGCAGTGCTCTCTGCTGTTTGGATTTGGGGCTTGGGAGAGAGTTGGTGACCTTTTCAGTCAGGTCTTTATGAGAAGTTGGTTTATTGGCCCTTCGTTTTATTTGGGTTTTTCTCTGATTCATTCACTAAATCTGGTTTCCGGACTAGGAAGGTTGAGGGGATACCTTAAGTTTGTCTTGTATTTGTACCTAACTTATTATCTGTTAACCTGTTGTTATTGTTTAGGCGCTGTCGAGTCGAGTCCGATTTATAGCGACCCTATGTACAGCAGATTGAAACACTTGTCGATTCTGTGCCAGGTACACAATCTTATTTATGTTTAAGCCCATTGTTGCAGACAGTGTCAATCCATCTGGTGGAGGGTTTTCCTTTTTTTCGATGACTCTTCCAAACTTGATGTCTTTCTCCAGGCACTGATCTCTCCTGACTACATGTCCAAAATACATAAGACGCAGTCTGGCTATTCTTGCTTCCAAAGGAGCACTCTGGTTGCACTTCTAGGACATATCTGTTGGTTCTTTTGGCAGTCCATGGTATATTCAATAGACGTCTCCAGCACCATAATTCAAAAACATCAATTCTTCTCCTGTCTCCCTTGTTCAATGTCTAGCTTTCCCAACCATATGATGCGACTGAAAATACTATGGCATGAGTCAGACACACCCTCGTCTTCAGTGTGACATCTTTATTTTCAATACTCTAAAGAGATCTTTTGCCACAGCTTTTCCTAGAGCAATGCATCTTTTGATTTCTTGACTGCTGCTTCCATGGGTGTTGATTATAGAGCCAAGCAAAGCAAAATCTGTTACCTAGGGCTGGGATTTAGCTCAGTTGGTAGAGTGCTTGCCCTGCACACACTGAGCCCGTGGGTTCAATCCCCAGCACCACAAAAGTGGGAGAAGGACCATGGCAGCCCACTCCCCAATCAATCAGCCCGTGGACAACTTGGTAAGTAACTTAGTAACTTTTTCAGTAATTTAGAAAGCCCATGTCTCTACAAACCGGACTGACTCTACAGCACCTAACAACATGTTGCTGGGGTGGGGAAGAATTGGGAAAGACTGGAAAAGAAAAGTCAGAAAAGTAGTAATAGGATATCCCTGAGAAATAGGGAATTTCAGAATGAGAGAAGGTATTTTTTTCAAAAAAGAATGAAAGAAACAAGGAAAACAAAAAGAGGACAGATGGACAGATGGCAATGTAGATCATGGGCAGAGACTTCTTGATTCAAAGACAACAAGATCATACACAAAGCATAGTTTTTATTACATTGTGATGGGAAGTATAGAAAGTCTCTAAGCACTCCTAACTCCTTCTAAAACGTGCATGGTACCTAAGCAGGAGCAGTAAACACATGAAAGGGAAAGGTGCAAATGGGAAGACAAATTGCATTTCAGCACTGCATCCAGAAGATGAAGGCTTTACCAAAGGCATGGGGCTAGAGAATTAACCAGGAGACCTCGGAAGGGGCCTTGTGGTCGCAGGTCAGTAGCACCATCTGAATCCCAGAAGAAGCAAACAAATCATCTTGGAAGAAGGCATTCTCAATTTAGGCCTCTAAGTGTCCTGCAACATAGAAGCCCATGACTGCATGAAGAATGAATCCCCTTAAGGGAGAATCAGCAGAAAAATCATAAGGATTTCAGAAATTAGAAATATCCAACTGAATATAAAATAGCTGCAAATGAAATACATACAGAAATAAAACATAGAACAACAAAAATAAACAGAAGTTGACCAGGAATATTTAAAAAGAATTAAACCATTAAAAATGAACATCATAATTATTATTATTTTAATAATTATTATTTTAATAATAAAGCAATGAGTTGAATAGCATATTAGAGCCCATTTGAGAACTAGTACAAAATCTACAGAAATCACCCCAAATGCAGAATACAGAGATAAGAAGATAGGGAATATTAATGAGATTAAGAGGCATGATGGGGAGAATGAGAGAGTATAATCTATACCTAAGTAGAATCTCAGAAGTAGAGAACAGAGAAAATAGAAGGGAGACAATTTTTGCAAAATCATGGCTGAGCATCTTCAACAACTGACAAGACATAAATCCGCAGGTAAAGGAAGCACAAAGAATACCAAGTAGGGCAAATAGAAAGATAATCACATCTAGACACCAAGTGGTTAAACAGTGCAATGCTAAAACAAAGCATACTTAAAGCAACAGAGAGAAAAAGAAAGATGACCTATGAAGGAATAGCAATGAGACCGGGGGCAGTTTACTCACTAGTAAAAATAGAAGCCAGAGGATAAAATGAAACTTTCCCTTCGAGGACAAGTATTGAAAATGCCCCCTCCTGAAAATAGCCCCAAAATTATTGGAATTACACCTAAGAAAACTATATTTCAATAGCAAAGGCAAATAGAGACATTTTCAGATTTGAAAAGAAAGACTTTTTACCACTAATAGACTTACTGTAAAGGAACTTCTAAGGACTGTACTTTAGGATGATGAATAATTTCAAGAGGAAGGGCAGCATGATAATAGGCCAATTCTGATGTTTAAAATATGAAATAATCTCCAGACTCAGTCACACACACCTGTGGTCCCAGCAATTTGGGAGGAAGAGACAGGAGGATCACAATTTTGAGGCCAGAGGCAGCCTGAGTAACTTAGAAAGACCCTGTCTCAAGATAAAAAATTTAAAAATGAGCTGGGGGTGTAACCCAGAGGTAGACCACTTGCAACCCCCTAGTACCGCCAAACAAAGAGAAAGAAAGAAAAAAAAGAATATGAACTAAAGTGGTAGATGACATTTGCACATAGTCAGAACTGGCAAACTCTAAGGTCCTTGTAGTGTTAGTGGCTAAAGACAGCATCTTTATAATCTTTTTTAGGTGTGAATGATAAATTTTAGGATTACCTTGGACTTTCCTTCCCTGGACCTGGAAATAACCATTTCTCTAAGGAGTCTTTTTCCTTTAAGTAAATGACAGCATTTTCTAAACCCCAAATCTGAGTGTTAATGTGTTCATTGCTTCTGGTCTCATTGATCCTCAGCCTTTCAATGGAAGAAGGAAACATTTTTTCAGTTAACCATGTGTTCATATTGTTACCTCCAAGCCGAAGCTGATACCTCTTCTTCCTCCAGTCTGTATATTTATCTCTCTTCTCCCACATGAGAACCCTGGTTTTCAATAGCACCAAAGGTTGAAAGAATATTTGTATATTAATTCTACCAAGTAGTCAAATTGTATTGGAAGGACTGTAGCAATCCACCCAAGATAGTCTCATCTAGACACACAGTCTTAACAATAAATCTACAAGGTAAAATTCAAGATTTCTTTGCAGTTTCATTTATCCTTTGAATATATCCTACTAAAAGTATGCTGTCAAACTACTGTGTTCAAGAGTTACTTCCATCTATTTTAGGGTTTGTTTCTATTGGTATTCAATTTTAGCGGCCCCTCCCCAAGTAGGCAGTAGAACAAATGTGGCAGGATATTTAAAAAAACAAACAAAAAACTACCAAGAAGAAAATAATAGCATGTTTCTGATTCTGCTGGAAATCAAGGCTACCAAGACTATATTTCTGTTTGTTTGTTTGTTTGTTTGTTTTTGATGCTGGGCATTGAACCCAGGGCCTTGTGCATGCTAGGCAAGCATTCTATCTCTGAGCGACATCTCTACAACAGCATGCATCTATATGAAGCAATTCATAAACTGATCTATAGAGTCAATGAATTCCAATTATAATTCTGATAGAGATTTCCCGAGAATTTAATAAGCAGACTCTAACAGTTAAATGAAAGAACACACCCAAGAGGCACTAAGATGCTTCAGAAAAAGAACAAATTGTATGGGTAGATGGCTGGGACAATTTGCCCTACCATATCTCAAGACTTATTATAAAGAAATAATAAGATTATACAGTATGGGTGCAATAGAACACACCTCCAAAGGGACAGAATGGTGAGCTCAGATGCAGACGCAAGCATAAGGAGGAAATTGATGCACTTCAATGGTGGCACTAGAGCCTAATGGAGAAGAATGCTCAACAAATGACAGAATGAGGAATCCACAAAGAAAAATGGAAACTTGCCCTTTACTTCCTCTCTAAGCCTAAAAGCCCCCACATATCTGTCGGCTTGTCATGCTGTGGGGGCTTGCATGCTGCTGTGATGTTGAAAGCGATGCCACCAGTATTTCAGATCCCAGCAGGGCCACCCATGCTAGATGGGTTTCAGCTGAGCTTCCAGACTAAGACAGACTAGAGAGAAGGACCTGGCAGCCCATTCCAGAAGCAATTAGGCATTGAGACCCCTATGTATAACAGAGAAGCATTGTTAAATAAGTGCCAGAAAGTGAGCGGCCCCAGGCCGGAAGGCATTCAAAAAACCACTGAGGAAGAGTTGCCTCCTCAAAAGTAGAGTCAACCTTAATGACAGTTATGGAGTAAAGCCTCTGGAACTTCCTTTTGCTGATGTGACACAACTCAAAATGAGAAGAAACATAGAGTGGCTGCAATATTAGACTCAAATGTAAAAAGATCATGTGCATGGCACAGTGTTGATGTTTCTTTCTGTTGTATGTAGGGTCACTATGAGTTTGATCTGACTCAACGGCAACCTACAACAAGAACAACAAGCTTAAAGATGCTTCCACTAGCTGAATTCAAAATAATCTGAGGTCAAAGGGAACAATATATTATACCACATTCAAAATGTTTAAAATTTAAGTTGGTAGGTTAATATTGCATGTATTTATTATGTACAGCAAGATGTTTTGACATACACATGTGTATACATACATATATATATATATATATATATATATAGAGAGAGAGAGAGAGAGAGAGAGAGAGAGAGAGAGAGAATGAGATGGAGAGAGAGAGAGAGGCATACACACACAGAAATTGACTATAGTCACCAGGGTGTGCTTATTCCTCTGGTCAAGCAGAAATTCTGTGTCCTTTGAGAAACATCTCCTTAATTCCCTCACCCCTAAATTCTGTTAACCACCATTTCACTCTGTGTTTCTATAAGGTTAACTTTGTGCATTGTGTGCGCGTGTGTGTGTTTGTGTGTGTGTGTGTGTGTGTGTGTGTGTGTGTGTGTGTGTGTGTGCGGAATTCTCTGGACACCCCTGGAGTGGACTGGGAGGGTGACCAGGTTGAGGCTTGCTAGGTCCCAGCCGAAGTCTGAGCCCTCCCCAGATCCTGCCCAGTTCCTGACACTCCTACCTCTGGTCACCCTTAACCCAGGAACCTGGACTGGGACCTATTTGACTCATTAAGAGCCAATATGGCTGCCCAAGTCCCAGTTCACCTTTCACTTACTCTTTCACCCTTCACCTTCTTTACTTCTACCCCTCCCATCGAGTGATCCAAGATGGCCCCTAAACAGCCCAGCTCTGGTGTGGCCTCCTTCAATCTGATTGGCTGCCCGGAGCCACCCGATTGGTGAGTAAAGGACCTTTGATGATTGGCCTGGCCTGCACCTGATCCCCCTATCAAATTTTTTCTTTTTCAAATCCCTAGTTACATAATTGCCACATGAGGCAGGAGCCGCTCCCTGATTGGCTATTTCTGGGCCCACACCCCCTTTATAGAAGCTATATAAACCACCACTGAAACTACTAGCTTCCCTTTTGTCCCTTATGTTCTTGATTCTCTCCTGTTCACCTGCTCCCCAAGCCCTTTCAAACCTGACCCCCACACCCTACTCCTGAGACCTGCAACCTCCAGCACCACCAGTGAAGGCATCTGAGGCCCACAAGCAAGACTCGGTGTCAAGTCCAGGGCCTCCAAAGCAGTGAAAGCTCCAAGCAAGACACGAAGAGCTCTCTGCTTTTCTTCCCTGGCCTTGGGGAGGAGGAGAGCAGAGAAGGCAAACTTTGAAAGGCAACAGGAGAGGCACCATGGGACACTTTCATTGACCATTGTTGCACTACACTCCTCTTTTTTGTTCACCTTGGTAGGTGCAGCTTAATAAATTCTGTTCCTATTTATAAGAAGGTTCCAGAAGTCCTTCTTTGGTGCCGCCAGGTCTTGCCTATTTCTAAGGGTCCCCGAGTACCTGTGTTGAGGCAAGCTCCATTACCCTGCTGGGCCAGAGTGAATCCCAATGTGTGTGTGTGTGTGTGTGTGTGTGTGTGTGTGTGTGGCACTGAGGCTTGAACCTAGGGCCTGGCACATGCTGGTCAACCACTCTACCACTGAACTACATCCACAGCCCCAAGTTCAAGAGTTTTATATTCCACACATAAAGGAGAACATACAATATTTGTCTTTCTGTGCTTGATTTATTTCACTTAACACAGCATCCTTCAGGTTGATCAATGTTGTCTCAAATGACAGGACATATACACATCATGGAACATGAGTAAGCCTTAAACTGAATACCACATTGAATAAAAAAATATTCATCAGGAGGGTGTGGTGGCACACACCTTACAGGTGGCTTGGGAGGCAGAGTCAGGAGGATCACAAGTTTGAGCCAGAGGCAGCCTGTGTAACTTAGCAAGACCCTATGCCAAAATAAAAAATGAAAAATGAAAAATGGGCTAGGGGTGCAGCCCACTGGTAGAGTCCTTGCAAAGTATATGCAAAGCCCTGGATTCAACCCCCAAGTGCTATAAAAAAAAATTCATTCATCAATTCCTAATGGATAAAAACTTACATGTGAAAGACAAAAGCTTCAAATGTATAAAAAAAAAGTTGAAAAATATATGTATGGCTTTAGGGTAAGTAATGATTTTTTACATAAGACACAAAAATGTCAACTCTAAAAAAGATATAAAGCTGGGAGCCATGACACACACCTATTATCCAAGTAACTCTAGAGGCAGAGACGTGTGCAATTTAGTGAGACCCTGTCTCAAAATAAAAATAACAAAGTGGGGCTGGAAGATCCTGGGCACTTCAACCCCCCTCATACTGAATAAAAGAAAAGTAAAGAAAGAAAAGAAAAGGTGATCTCAAAGTGATATCTTCTCTGCAATGTTCACTGCAGTGTTATTCACAACAACCAAATTATTGAAACAATGTAAACGTCTGTAAAGGAAATAGGGTATATACATATAATGAAATATTTTTCAGCTTTAAAAAGAAGAAAATCCAGCCATATGCCACAACATGGTTGAACCTAGAAGACATTGTTTTTAGGTACCATCAAGGCAGTATCCGACTAATAGCAACCCTACATACAACAGGGGAAACACTATTGTCAGTGCTTCTCTGCTGTTAATAGGGTTTTCAATGGCGGATTGATTTTTGGGAGTGGGTTGTCGGGTCCTTCTCCCGGAGAACATTAGGCTAAATGAAATAATGCAGTCACAGAAGGACAAATATTGTGTGATTCCAATCTAAAATACCCCATAGACATTGAAAGGACAAGGCGGCTGCCTGGGTTTGAGGGGAAAGAAGAATGGGGACTGATTCAATGGGCATAAATTTTTAAAAAGAAAGAAAGAAAAGATAAAAGCAGAGCTTTCCAAACAGTCTGCTTTAAACAAAAGAAATCATTTTACATCACCCTTTGGGAAGGCTTTTCACAAAAGCAGGAGCATGTGTGGAAGTGTTGATTTTTACCAATGTTCATGGCTTACTGCTTTTCCCAAGCCCAAGAATGTCAGCACCACTCAGTGACACACAACAGCATCATGGCTCAGTGGCATCGGGGATCTGACACCCTCTCCATGGTGGTCCCAGAGGTCGTAGGCAAAAGCCAGACAGGGACCATATCTAGAAGATCCAAAGACAGTGAGCCCAAAACACACAACTGGAACTTCAGACACAAAGCATCCCTATGGGTGACTCTGATGGGGCACATCTAGGAAACGCAGACCTGGGCTATCTGTCAATAAGCGTGTACTTCACTGTGTCAAGCTCTCTTCATTCCTTCCACAGATAAGTTTCATGGCTGCCCTGCTTAGGAGGAAGTAATAAATTATATCACTTCAAGTGTGTTTGCTTCTGTCAAAAGGACTCTGTGGAGCTGATCTTTATCAATATGTTTCTGGGTCCAGCAACTTTGTTTATACGTTTTATTCACTGACTTAGAAGATTTTAGTGTCATATGATATATTATCAAGTTACTGCCCAAAATGAAGTTCAAGAGCTCAGATATAATATTTAAAACTTACTAGAGGAATGTAATAAAGACAAGTGACTAATGAAATTGTAATTTTCATTTCTAGCCTCTTCGATTCTTAAAATGCACAATTCTTGATTTGGCTCCCAAAAGAACATCTGGGGGGCATTGTGTTTAAACAAACAAACACCTCAAGAAATCTAAGTAGTCTTTTTCAGTACAGAAGGTAAATATTTACATTTTTACAAAACTCTAAACAGCCTTTGAGTGGTATAGTTTGTAAGTGGCATAAAACTGAGATTTTAGAGGTATTAAGATATTCATTGATTTAAATAGATTCATAGGATTTATTTTTTCATTTATTTATTTTTGGAATTTTGAGACAGTGTCTCACTATGTAGTCCAGGCTGGCCTCAAACTCACAATCCTTCTGTCTCCGTCTCTTGAGTACTGAGATTGTAGGCCTATCCCACCATGCCTGGCAATTTACAGTATTTTATAGAAGAAAGTTTTCTCTGTTAAATTTATCAGTTACTGCCGGGCACAGTGGCATATGCTTGTAATAATTCTAGCAACTCGGGATGCTGAGGCAGGGGGATGCCAAGTTCCAGGCCAGAGGCAGCCTATACGACTTAGCAAGATCCTGTCTGTAAATAAAAGAATGAAGATGGGGCTGAGGATGCAGCTCAGTGGTAGAGCACTTCCCTAGCGTGCATGAGACCCTGAGTTCAATCCCTCATACTGGGGGGAAAAAAAAAGTATTATCCACTGTTCCAGTCTCTACTTCTATGAAACCAGCTTTTTTAGCTTCTACATATAAGTGACAACATGCAGCATTTGCTTTTCTGTGCCTGGCTTATTTCACTTAACATAATGTCCTCCAGTTCCATTTTCATGTCACCACAAATGACACGATTTCTTTCCTCCTTAAGGCTGAATAGTATCCCACTGTGTATAATTAGCACACGTTTACTCATTCATCCATCTATGGATGGCTCAACTGATTCTATGTTTTAGCTATTGTGAATGTGCTGCAGCAAGCATGCAGGTATCTCTCTAAGGCTAATTTCATCACCTTTGGATACATATCCAGTAGTATTAATTGCTGGGTCATATGATAGCTTTATTACCATACTAGTCTTACTACCATATTTAGTTTTTTGAGGCACTCCTGTTCTGTTTTCCATAATGGTTGTACAAATTTACATCCCTACCAAAAGTGTGGAAGGGGTCTCCTTTCTTTACAACCCTGCCAACATTTGTGATTTTTTGTTATTTTGATTGTAGCCATTCTGATTGGGGTGAGAGGAAATTTTACTGTGGTTTCAATTTGCATTTTCCTGATGATTAGCAATGCTGAGCATTTTTTCATATACGTGTTAGGGATTTGTGTATCTATTTTTGAAAATTGTCTATTTACCGCTGGGCACAGTGTCTCACGCCTGTAATCCCAGCAGCTCGGGAGGCCAAGGCAGGAGGATCGCAAGTTTGAGATGAGAGGCAGTTTGCATAATTTGGTGAGACCCTGTCTCAAAAAAAGTTAAAAATGGGCTGGGGGTGCAGCTCAGTGGCACAGCCCTTGCAAAGCATGCAAGCATGAAGCTCTGAGTTCAACCCCCAGTTGTTGTTGTTGTTGTTGTTGTTGTTGTTGTTGTTGTTAGGTGCTGTCGAGTCGGTATCTGACTCACAGCGACCTTCATAGGGTTTTCAATGGCTGACTGTTTTTCGGGATTGCCTTGGGAGTGGATGGGAATGGATTGCCAGGCCCTTCACCCATTTTTGCGGTGCTGGGAATAGAACTCGGGTCCTCAGAGACTGCACCGCAGCGCTCTACCAACTGAGCTAAATCTCAGCCCTAACCCCCAGT
>VMDO01010807.1:0-69834 GCA_007922755.1 Pedetes capensis
AGTTTCCACAAAGGAAGCAGGCTCAAGACCCTGTTAACAGTAAAAACATATTATCTTGAGGATGGAGCCTGAACTAATTATTACACCCAGTTCGACCAGGTGGATTCTATAATGCAGGGTGCAATGTTCCCGATAGAGCTCAGGGTGGCAGTATTTCCACACAATCCGCAGTAACCATCGGTCTCATTGGGTCCATATAACCAAGCTCTTCATAACAATCTGGATTTAATTGGGGCTCCAAGTGCCCAAAGAGACTGTTCCACAAAACACTCGTGACTACTGTACTGTTCGAGAGGCAGTGGAACCTGTGGGGTCTTCCCTGAAGTTCTCCTGGTCCCACGTAGATTGGGCGCCAATTCCCCAAATCAGAGATTTCGTCCCCACTACCTTGTCCTGTGCTGTAGTCGTGCTCGGAACTTCTCCGCTGGCAGTGAACTGCTCCGCCAGTTTCCGCCGAAAAGGAGCTCCCCGGTCGCGCGCAACTTAGCCGCCTCCACGAGCCCCAGACCTCTCCGCGGCACAGTGGGGTGATTTGGGCTCACCTCTGATGTGTCTGGGATCCGGGCATATGTGTGCCCAATTTTCTGTGGAGTTTGCGACCGTAGGCCTGACCCACCGCAACAGAAGGGAGGGGAGCCGTGTCTTAGCTCTAGACACAGATGGCTGGCACCGGCTTCCCCGTTCGCTCTGCAGCTGCTATGGAGGGCGTTTGTGGGCCCCCTCATGGTGACTCACCTAGGAACTGCAGCCTGTGTCCCACAGGCGTGGTGAGAGTGTGCTGCCAAGGTTGCACTCCGTGTTGGGTCTGGGCCCGTGGGTGCATGTGCGCGAAATCCCCTCCAAGTCTCTGGGTTTCTATCCTCTGTCTGTGTGATGGCGAAATGGCGGCAGTCCCACTGCTGGCCACTGTGTAGCTCCTCTGAAGCCTAATCTTTGATTTCAGTGCACGCCTAGTTTCATTCTCTATCTCTCAAACTAAATTATCTCTGTTTCTATTTATTCAATTTGATTTTTAAACCCCTAATCGAGGCTTCTTATTGCTCCGGAACAGAAGGTGTGTATTATCTGTCCGCCATCTTGACTCCGCCCCCCAGAAAGGAAATTAAAAAGGAACTCTTTTACACTGCTAGTAGGACTGTACATTAGTTCAGCCACTATGAAAATTAGTATAGAGGTACCTTAAAAAACTAAAATAGAACTATCATATGACCCAGGTATACAACTTCTAAGAATATACCCCCAAGAAGATAAGTCATTATACCACAGGGACATCTGCACTTCCATATTTAATGTGGCACTCTTCACAATTACAAGGGTATGGAAGCAACCCAGATGTCCATCAACAGAGGAATGGATTTTTTTTAAATGTTGTATATATACCCAATAGAATATTATTCAGCAGAATGAATAATGAAGATTGAAATTATGTTATTTGCAGCAAAATGGATGAAACTGGACAGCATCATTTTAAGCAAAATAACCCAGACTCAAAAAGAGAAATATTGCATGTTCTCTCTCATATGTAGGAGCTAAACCTACCTTAAAGGAAAAAAAAATTATACATACATATATATGTATATATCTATGTAAATATATAAATATACTTACCTAAGATTGGAAAATATAAGTGGATTTAAAATGAGTGGGGAGGGAACTGGTGGAAGGGAGTGGATTATAGGGAATTGGGGAGGACGAGGAGGAACATTGAGGAGGGTTAAAGAGGGAGAGAATGCAAAATACAGGATGCTCTGAAAATACAAAAAAAAATTCATGGTAGAACCATGATTGTACACAATTGCAATTATATGTTAATTAAAAATCTTACCTCTTTGTTTGTTTTGTTCTATAAAATGTTTAAGGAGATGGAAGTGTAAGCAATACTGATTTGATAGTTGCATAATGGATGTTTCACCGCCTTATCACTCAGTACCCTACCAACATGTATAATTAAAATACTAATACAAAAGGAAAACAAACTAACTTAGAATTAATCTGGTAATATAAGATGTCTGTAAAATTACTGGTATGTTTATTATGAGTCTTTCATGTTGTATTAACTCTCATAGCAAGTAGGATATGCTGAACTCGTCCTGGGGCTAAATATAGTTTCATAAGTGTTTGCATTTTTTTGACCAAAATTTGATGTTACTCAAAACTTAGGACATACCTAATAATCCCAGCCAGGCACTGTGGCACACACTTGTAATCCTAGCAACTTGGGAGGCTGAGGCAGGAGGATCACAAGTTCGAGACCAGAGGCAGTCTGCATAAATGGGCTTAGGGTACAGCTCAGTGGTACAGCACTTGCATGCTTTGCTGTTCAACCCCCAGGACCAACAAAATAAATAAATAAATAAATAAATAAATAAATAAATAAATAATCAATCAATCCTGACTAAATCACATTCTGTTTTTGTTTGTTTGTTGACAAATGTGACATCTGCATAAGAACATGATTGAAAAATCCTTGTTTCTAATCTCTCCATTGTAAGTGGCAGACAATAGCCAGGCATGTAAAATCTGTTTTCTCTGCTACTTTTGTAGAATAAATAGGAAATTGGACTAATGTGTTAAAATACTATTTGTATACTAAATGGCCCTTTAAACTGCAGACATAGAGTTATAATGAAACCACTGGCAAACAAGAGACACAAGTTAAAACAACTAAGTTAGAGAACTATCACAAATGCATCTTGTGACAAAGAAAAATTTCTAATCTTCTGGGAGGTTTATTGTGTCTCATTTGATTAGTAGTTCTCTCTTGATAGTAAATAATGAGAGGGACCAATAAAGTCACCATTTATAACAATTCTAACACAGATATGCCTTTTAAAAAGAAACAATCTACATGGCTTGTGGTTAATTGTACCCTCTCCAGGCATTTCCACGAGGCACTCTTGTTGTTTGTCTACATACCAGGAGTCCCAAACTGGATGCAATTTTCCAGGGTCCTGACATAGTCAGGGTCACTAAATTTAATGAGCTGAAGACTATTAGCTTTCTCCATGTTCTTGATCCATTTATTAGCCTGACCTTGAGGATCTATCATCAGAGGCCACCTTCTTGCATTCCTGAAAGGGAGGAGAAAAATGATTCTGGTCAAAACATAAATTGCATCTTTACTATTTAATCATGTACACATGACTTTTAAAAGTTTATCCTTTAATGTAATATTTTACTTTTTAACTTTTTATGAGGAATCACATTCTTAAAACAGACATATTTAGATTTTGTATGTACTAGAACAACTACAAAAAACATCCCACAATATTAACACAAGGTTTTTTTATTCCTTTTGGAAAACCAAAATTTCTAAATATTAAATTATACCTTTGAAAATGTTTGCAGCTTTTGTGAATTATGTCACAATGACAACCATCAAGACAACTGGGTTGGAAATCAAAAACTCCAATTCTTTACTAAGTGCTGCCTTTAATCAATCTGTGACCCTAGGCAAGTCATTTCACCTCCTTAGCTTCTACCTGTCCCATTTGTATAAGACAAGAGAAAGGATTGAAACAACAATATCCTCCTCATCACCTCTTTTTCTCTCTGAAATCCAGACCATTAAAGATATGATGGTTAAAGAAAAGATGAAAAATATACTTTTATATTATCATAATAGTCATGGACAGTGCAGTATTAATACAACTGTTGACCCAACCTTTGTTTCCAATACTTGTATATGTGATGTCATCTGGATAGCTCATTGCACACCTGCCTAGTGACTGGGAGCTTCTTGTGGACAGAAATATGTGCCCTGAAAATCAGGGATTTTGTACCACAAGAGAGCTTATACATATTTCTTTTTTTCTCACCTACATCCCTTCTGCAAGTCACAAGAACAAGAGCAATACCCCATAATGGCTGTCTTTATTTCCCAAGGTTTTGGGGAGTCACAAAAGAATCAACCAGTATCTGCCATTACCATGTGTGATGCAACCATTATAGCTTCCTGCTTTGTGTGAAATGTAATCCCCATTAAAATCACTATTCTTTTTCTTTCTCCTAGACATTTTGATAAACACAAGCCACAATCGTGGCCAATTTCCTAAAGATATTATCATGCTCTTTTGAAAGGGAGCAGAGAAAATTCATGCTGAACATCAGAAGAGCAAGAGGAATAAAAGATGGAAGGGAAAAAAGATAAGAAGGAAACAGGATGATATATTCAGTTCACTACTATTACAGCATGAATTGAAAATGTCATTGGATAATTTGTCTCCCAAAATGGAAGTAATTATACCTTATAGCACATAAGTTACAGCCCGATACAAAAACATGTAGCTTAAATGGTAAATAAGGTAGACTTGCTCTTTAATATCAGCATTATATAATGTATTAGTCTATTTGGGCCACCATAACAAAATACTACAGATTGACTGGCTTAAACAACAAATGTTTTCTCACAGTTCTGAAGCCTGAAAGGACTCAGGTGCCAGCAAGTTTGATTTCTCCAGAGGCCATTCTCCTTGGCTTGCAGATGGCCAAGACTTGATATGCCCTTTCTCTGTGCAAGAGTCCTTGGTGTCTCTCGTCTTACAAAGGTAAGTTTTACTGGAGTAGGTCTCCACTGTTAAGACCTCATTTGACTTGAAGAACTCTCCAAATACAGTCCCATTGTGTGTTAAGGTTTCAACTTTAGAAATTTGATGGACTAAAATAATTTAGTCCAATAACATTAATTACATTTAGGAAGAAAAGAAACCAAAAACTTAGTGTAATATCTTAGAAAAGAGAATAATATGCCTAAAAAAATAAGGGAATATGAAAGGAAATTATGAAGAAATATAAGTTATAAATATGCAAAAGTTTTCATTCTATGACATTGCAGAAATATTTTTAGGTTTGTAGGACTCTATGTGTTAAATAGTAATTATATTTCCCTAAAGAAGGTGAATAACTAACTCTTCTGTTGCTTCCACACTTTTTAGCCATAATAGCCATGTTCATGCTGTTTCTTTGTCCAAAATGCACTTTTCTTCCTTTTCATGTTCAAGTCCTACTCATTGTTCAAGGTAAGATCAAAAGGCATATCACCCACAAAGCCTTTCTTGATCTCTTTTCCCTTTAAACAACTTTAGCAATTCATCCACATTACATTAATGGTACTTTAATATAATGATAATATTCTATTATGGTAATTCTATAATTCCTTAACTTCATCATTAAATTAAAATATGCATTTCTTCTAGAGAAGGGTCTGTGCACATTCTTATTCTTTCTTCATACATCAAAAGAAGTTTGTATTTAATAATTTACTGATTTAGAAACAGCCAAAACCACTTGGGAAACACCATACAAATTAAATCATTCAAAAAATTTACATTCTATTTTTTATTAATTAGTATTTTAATTGTCCATATTTATGGGATATAGAGTGATAATTCAGTTCACATATACAGTGTATAATTATCAAATCTGTCTGTGGTTTAGCTCAGTTGGTAAAGTGCTGCTCCATACATTCTGAGGACCAAGGTTCAATCTCCAGCACCACAAAAATGGGAGAAGGATGTGGCAGTCTACTCCAAAAACAACCTTGAAAAGAAAAATAATCAGCCATTGAAAACTCTGTGAGGGTCAGTATGAGTCAAACATGACTCAACGGCACCTAACAATTATCAAATCAGGATTGTTAATACTTTTATTAAAAAAATTAAAAATTTTTTATAAAATTTTTATTAACATGTAAGGATACCTATACATATTTATGAGGTATAGTATGACTTTTTTATTGCATATAGTATAGTGAGACTCATTATGGGATTTTCATAAGGTTGCATTCTGTATTTTGCACTTGTTTTCTCCCTTTTTTCCCCTCTCTGTTGTTCTTCCTCCCCCTGCTGAATTTCCCATCTCTGTCCTCTTCCCTTTCATTGTCTCCTCCCTCCTGATGAGTCATTGTAAGATTTATATTCTCTAGGAGATTATCCCTATATAGAAAATATTCTTCCAATGAACAGCATTTCAAAATCAGAAGAAAGGACTTCTGATACTGACTAAGATGAGCCTATTATAGCCTATCCCTTCTACTGATTACCTAGAAATTCTGCATAAAATACAAAAAGCAACTCCTTGCAGATTCTAAGAAATAAATAATAACAAATGAATGAGAGGAAAGTCAAAATTTGAGGAATGACCAATAGGAGGTGGTGAGTTTCCCAGATTTTTTTCTTTCATCTTCTAGCTTAACTCAGAGGCTTAACACAATGGTACAGCAAACACAAGGAACCAAAACTCAAAGTAGAGAAATGAAAAAATATGACCAGTTGTGAGCCACAGAACAGAGGATGAAATCTACGTGGTTTTTGGTTTTTCTATTCTTTTTTCTCTTTTACCTCTGTCCCAAGGTTAACCTCATTCACTGAACTGAATTGCCATGGTAGAAACAAGTAGTGAGGCAGTTTCCTAAAACACTAAGCAAAAACTCATCTCTCTAGATAGGATTAAGAAAAAAGAATTCTGTTGTTCACAGAATGTGAATGTAATCCAAGTATTTTTCTCCTTTTTCTTTTGCCATTTTGGCTGAACTGTTGGCATGCAATAGTGTATAAGACAAAACTCTGAGAGAACTCCATCATTTTGGCCAGATATATACAGGAAAGTGGGTTTCTGGGACATGGAAAAGTACAGGGAAATCTTAGAGAGGAAAGATCTGAACACAAAACTCACTCTGTGAATGAAGACGCTAGGCTTAGGCTCATTCTACAAGGTGTGCATGCATGCATGCAACCCATCTGAAGAAGCATACACAAGACTTTGAATTATGACATAAATCCAAGTCCAAGACAAACCTCTGAGTGATGTGTGCTGAGAAGCAGATCTAAAAATCATATCAAAGGCTTTCAAATCTGAGCAGACATTGTAAAACATCATCCACTGAAGAAAATACAGAAACTGTGGCCTTAAATTATCTGGGTTCTTTGACTGCTAAAACAAAAATTAATCTTTTCTACAAGATTTAACAGGACCTAGGGTTTTATATTCAAAGGTTCCAAATACAATAAAAACTTACTTGACATGCAAAGAACCAAAATGTGATTAATTCTCAGAGAAAGTGGATGTTGAAATTACCAGAAAAAAAGAACTTTAAAGCAGATATTATAACAATCTTCCATAACATATTTTTTAAATAAATGGAAAAAGAGACAGATATTATCCGTATGGAAATAGAAAAGATAAAAGGTCTCAAACAGGAATTTTAGAACTGCAAAAGGTAATAGCTGAAATAAAAATTCAGCTGTGTGGGCTCAATAGCAAAAAGATGTCAGAGAAATATCAGTGAATTTGTACATAGATGAATCTAAAATGGGCCTAATTTGAACAACAAAGAGAAAAAAAATAAGACTCGTAAAAAATAAAAAGTGGCTCAGAGATTTATAGGACAACATTAAATAACTTTCATGTTGTTGGGGTCCCAGATGGAAAAAAGAAAGAGACTGGTACAGAAAATATTTGAAAATAATAAAGGCTGAACCTTTCCCAAAACACAAAATTTCAGTTTCATGAAACTCAGCAAATCTCAAAAAGAAGAAACTCAAAAAGCCCCATGTAGACATATCACAATCAAATAACTAAAAGCTAAAGATTTCAAAAGATAATTTTAAATACAGGCAGAGAAAAATGTATGTTACTTACACACAACACTTGTTCAAACACTGAAGGTTTCTCTTCAGGAATTGTGGAGCCACAAAACATGGTAGAACATCTTTAAAGTGGTGAAAGAAAAGAATTTCCAACCCAGAATTCTATATCCAGCAAAAAAATATCCTTCAGGAATAAAGGCAAAATAAAGACATTCTCAGGTGAAGGAAACCAAGAAGGTTTTTGCCATCAGAACTGATCTAAACAAATGCTAGTTTTCAGCCTGAAGGGAAGTGCCACCATAAGAAAACTTGGAATTTTAGAAATGAAGGAAGACCAATTAAATGGCAAATACTATGGTAAGTATACTAATTTCCCTCTTTAAAATGTGTATAAATGTTGACAGAAAAGTATTATTGTCTAGTGGGGGTTCAATGTATGCTGTATTAGGCAAATAGAACCTGTAGTATTTATTTAGTATTTATTATGAAGAATTGGTTCACACCATTACTGAGCCAGATAAGTCACAATCTGCTGTCTGCAAGCTGTAGATTAAGGAAAACTGCTGGCCCGAGAACCAGAGGATCCAATGGTGTAAATCCCGGGCTAAGGGCTGGAGGTAAGATGAGATGTTCTAGCTCAAACAGGTGAGAAGGAAGCAAAAAGGATGATCTCCTTCTCTTTCTAACTTTTGTTATCTTCTGGTTCTCAATAGATTAGATACTCCCTCACATTGAGGAGGGCAATTTACTTCATTGATTCCACCAACCCAATGCTAATCATATTCAGAAACATCCTCATACACACACCCTGATGCTTAATGATGCTTAATCTGGGTCCCCCAAGGCCAGGCAAGCTGATTCAAAATTAACCATCTCATATGCAGATAAAACATATGACTACTATATCATAATCAGGAGAGGATAAAAAGACCTATGTGATTGAAAGTTTCCTTCATTTTCACTGAAGTTGTAAAATATTAATTGTAAGTGGATTGTGAAGACTTTTACAAAAAAAAAAATCCATAGCATTATGGTGGAAAAGCCACTACATAATGAAAATGAAATACTAAAAACGGATTATTCAAATAATTTTAAAATGTGAAGAACAAAGTAACAAACAAAAGCAGATGTAAAAATAAAATCTTAAAGTGATAATTTAAATCCAATTGTTTCAATGACTACATCAAATAAACTGTTTAAATACACAAAAGACCTGAGATTGTCAGATTTCATACAAATACAAGATCTGGGGGCAGAGCAAGATGGTGGCTGAATAAGATCTTCCAGTGATCTCCCCACAGACACACCAACTTAAACAGCTGTTCATGCACCAAGCTACCAGTATAAAAGCTAAGAAAATCAAGTAAGAGACCACAGTGCTTCCTTTTACTATAACAAAATGAAATGATGCATTGAAAAAGGCAGAAAGAAGAGAGTTGCCCACCTTATCCCTCCCCTAGTTCCAAGCAGCCGAGTTAGAGAGAGGCATCTCCTGGAGGGAGAGAGAATTAAGTCCAGGCCTTAGACTTGAAACCCAGTACCATGCCTGCCACTGTGAAACCCAATGCTGGGAAAAACCCAAGATCTCTACCATCAGGCCAACATGTGAGGACTGAGCCAATCTCAGCTAATCCATAGATTGTTGTTGTTGGGTGCCATTGAGTCCCTATCTGACTCATAGGGACCCTACATACAACAGGTAAAACACTACTGTCAGTGCTTCTCTGCTATTCATAGGGTTTTCAATGGCGGATTGATTTTTGGGAGTGGGTTGCCAGGTCCTTTTCCCAAGCCTACAGTATCTAGTGTTCCCAGGCAGTCTACCATCCAAGTATTAACCAGGCCCGACCCTGTTTAGTTTCCGAGATCTGATGGGATCAGACACCATAGGACTATGGCTGCAGGCAATCCATAGATTACAAATGAAAAATATAAAACCAACAGCTTCCACCAATTTGAGCTTTCACCTTAGAAAACCTGAGAAATAAAAGCAGTTAATGCCAAGAAAAGAAACAATAAATATTAGAGTAGGAACCAATGAAATTGAAAATAAAAAATGGAGCAAAACAATGAAACCAAATGCTTGTTACTACATAGGATCAACAAAATTTATTTAACTTTAGCACACTGGACAAAAGAAAGGACACAAATTGCAGAAATTATGAATGATAGAAGAGAATATTATTACAGTTCCTACAGAAATTAAAAGGATGGTAAGAAAATAAGCAAACCACTTTATACCCATAAATTTGACAACTTAGATGATCTAATATCTTAAAAGACAGAAACTACTAAAACTCAGAATTAAGAAGAAACAGATAACCTGAACACAGACCTATAACTATTTTAAAAATTGAATTAATAGATAAAATCTTTCAACAAGGCAAATACCAGTGACAGATAATTTCTTTGGTCATCTCTATCAAACATTTGTGGAAGAAATCCCACTCTAATTTTATATAATGTGTAGCACTAATGTGGCCAACATGACTCTGATACCAAAACCATACAGACATACAATAAAAGAAAACATAGGCCAATATCCTTCATGAAC
This sequence comes from Pedetes capensis, assembly GCA_007922755.1. NCBI lineage: Eukaryota > Metazoa > Chordata > Mammalia > Rodentia > Pedetidae > Pedetes > Pedetes capensis. Next base: position 10,141 of record VMDO01010807.1, read on the forward strand.
ATATAAATGGGTAAGTCTTCTATAAAACATTAGCAAGTAGAATCCAGAAATGCATAAACAGAATAAATCATGACCAAGGGGAGTTTATTCTGTGAATGCAAAGTTGGCTCAACATTCAAAAATCATTTAGAGCCAGGCATGGTGGTACATGTCTTTAATCCTAGCAACTCTGCAAGCTCAGGCAAAAGAATCACAAGTTTGAAGTCAGAGGCAGCCTGCACAACTTGTGATACTCTGTCTCCAAATTAAAAAAAAAAAATTAAAAATGGGCTGGGGCTACATCCCAGTAGTAGAGCACTTGCAAAGTATGTATAAGACCCTGAGTCAACCCCTCAAGTACTATGAAAAAAACAAATCAAAACATTTCATCATATTAGCAGACTAAACATTAAAAAAAAAACCTATAAAATCATCTTAATAGAAGCAGAATAAGCATTTGACAAACTTTGTTGTTTGTTGTTAGCCGTCTACTCAGTGGCTGACTCATAACAACCGTATGTACAATAAACCAAACACAATTGTCCTGTTTCTCTGATATTTATAGGGATTTCAATGGCTGATAATTTTGGGGGAGGGGGTTGCCGAGTCCTTCTCCCAAGCCTACAGCACCTGGTGTTCCCAGGCAGTCTCCCATACAAGTACTAACCAGGCCTGACCCTGCTTAGCTTCCGAGATCTGACAGGATTGAACACCACAGTGGTACAGCTGTAGGCTGACAAACTTTAACATCCATTAATGCCAAAAGTCCTCTCCAAATAAGAAAAAGAACAGAATTTCTTCTACCCAGTGAAAACAATATATAGCTGCAGTAAAAACGTATTGGTAATATTAAATGTGGTGGTAAAAGAGTGTTTCCTTTCCCCTTAGGTTGAGTAGAGAACAATGTCTCACCTCTGGTTTAGCATTACACAGGAAGCCACTGGCAGTACAAAAAGCCAAGAAAAAGAAATGAAGGACAATAAATTAGAAAGAAACTAAACTGTCAATATGTGCAGACAGCATGATTATCTACATAAAATACTCTAACAAATCTATGTTGTTGTTGGGTGCCATCAAGTCAGATTCAACTCTGTAGTGACCCTAGGTACAACAGAACATAACACTACTCAAAACTGTGCCATGCACATAATCTTTTTATGTTTGAGTCCAATGTTGCAGTCACTGTGTTTCTTCTCATTTTGAGTCATGCCACATCAGCAAATGGAGGTCTCAGGGGCTTTATTTTATTCCTGTCAGTAAGGCCAACTCTACTTTGAAGAAGCAAGTGTTTCCCAGCCTTTTCTTGAATGTCTTCCAGCCTCAGGGGATCATTTTCTGGCACTATATTTGACAGTATTTCTCTGCTATTCGCAGGGTTTCCTATTGTTAATTGTTTCAGGAGTGGGCTGCCAGGTCCTTCTCCGTAGTCTGTCTTAGTCTAGAAGCTCAGCTAAAACCTGTCCACCACTGGTAGCCCTGCTGGTATCTGAAATACAGGTGGCATAGCTTTCAGCATCACAGCAACACACAAGACCCCACAGCACAACAAGCTGATAGATACATGGGGGAACAAATCTATATGAAGAGTCAAATGAGTTTTAAAAGGCTGCAAGGTACAAAAGCAATGCACAAAAATCTCTTCTAGAAAATAGGAACTCCTTTCCTAATAATACCATTGAACAAGCAAACAAAAAAATGTTAAGTACTATTTACAGTACCACATAAACTTTAAATACTATGTATAAATGTAACAGCAAAACACTGATGGAGAAAATGAAAGACATAAAATAAATGGAGAAATATACTGTGATCATGAATTAGTAGATTTATTAAGTTTTCAGATCTCAAATTGACCTGTAGTATCAATGCAGTCTCAAAATTCTGGAAGGAACTTTTGTAGGTATTTAAAATCTGATTCTAAAATATATACTCAGAGGTACCAACTAGACAAAATAATTTTGAAAAAGAAGAACAAATTTGGAAGCCATACCACCTGACTTCAAGGACTTCATATAAACCTTCAATAATGAAGGCAATATAGTGCTTTTATCAAGACAGACAAGGTCAATGTCATAGAATAGGGAATTCATCAATAGACCCACATGTATATGGAAGAGTGATTTTCACAAAGATACAAATAAATTTGATGGTAAAAGGATGTTTTCAACAAATTGTGCTGTAGAAACTGGATATCCTCCTGTATCTCATCTCTTATTGTTGGTAGTTGCTATGGAGTCCAGTCTGACTCATAAAGACCCTATCTACAGCAGAACAAAATACTTCCCAATTCTGTGCCAGGCACACAATTTTATTTATGTTTAAGCCCATTGTTGTAGACACTGTGTCAATCCATCTAGTGGAGTGTTTCCCTTTTTTTGTTGACCTGCCACTCTCCCAAACATGAAGTGCTTCTCCAGTGATTGGTGCCTCCTGACTATATGTCCAAAATCAGTGAGATGCAGTCTAGCCATCCTTGCTTCCAAGGAGCACTCTGGTTGCACTTCTAGGAAAGATCTGTTGGTTCTTTTGGTAGTCCCTGGTATATTCAATATTCATCTCCAGCACCATAATTCAAAAGCATCAATTCTTCTCCTTTCTCCCTTCTTCAATATCCAGCTTTTACAACCATATGATGCAACTGAAAATACCATGTCATGAGTCAGGCACATCTTTGTCTACAATATAACATCTTTAATTTTCTATACTTTAAAGAGATTTTTTGCCACAGGTTTTGCCAAAGCAATGCATCTTTTGATTTCTTGACTGCTGCTTCCACGTGGTCTCCCATCCAGGTACTAACCAGGCCCGACTCTGCTTAGCTTCCAAGATCTGACGGGATCGGATGCCACAGGGCTACCGCTGCAGGCAAAACATAGATAGACATCTTCTTTATATTCTCTACTTTTGGCTAATATCCATCTGACATCAGCAATGATTTCCCTGGTTCCTTGCCCTCTTCTGAATCAGGCTTGATTTTCTGGCTCTTCCCTGTCTATGTACTGCTGCAGTCACTTCTGAATGATCTTTAGTAAAATGTTGCTTGCCTATGATATTAATGATATTGTTAGATGGTTTCCACATTCAGTTGAATCCCACAAATATAGATCTCTTCCAGTCAGTTGGCCAGGTAGCTGCTTTTCCAAACCTGTTGGCATAAACATGTTAACACCTCCAGTGCTGCACCTGTTTGTTGAAACATCTCTATTGGTATTCCATCGACTCCTGGAGCCTTGTGTCTAACCAATTCCTTCAAGGCAGCTTCTACTTCATCCTTTAGTACCATTGGCTCCTCATCATATGCAGCCTCTTGCAATGGTTGGTCATCCATCAATTCTTTTTTGTATAATGACTCTATGTACTCCTTCCACCTTCTTTTGATGTTTCCTGCATCATTTAATATTTTTCCCTCCACTTGAGGCTTGAATTTGTTCTTCAATACCTTAAGCTTGAGAAACACAGAGTATGTTCTCTTTTGGTTTTCTGTCTCCAGCTCTTTGCACATATCATTAAAATATTTGATATTATCTTCTCAAGCTGCCTTTTGAAATCTTCTGTTAAGTTCCTTAACTTCAAAATGCCTTCCTTTTACTTTAGTTGCTTGATGTTTAAGGGAAAGTTTCAGAGTCTCTTTTGACATGTAATTTGGTCTTTTCTTTTTTTCCTTTCTTTTTAATAATCTTTTGCTTCCTCATGAATGATATTTTTGATGTCATGCCACAACTCATCTGGTCTTCTATCATTGGTGCCTAATGCATTAAACCTGTTCTTGAGATGGTCTCTGAACTCAGGTGAGATATACTCAAGGTCATATCTTGGATCTCATACACTTGTTCTAATGTTCTTCAGTTTCAGTTTGTATTTCCATATGAGCAGTTGATGGTCTGATCCACAATCAGCACCTGATCTTGTTCTGACATCAGATTTGGAGCTTTACCATCATTTTTTTCCCACAAATATAGTCATTTTGGTTCCTGTATGTTCCATCTGGGGAAATCCATGTGTATAATCACTGTCTATGTTGGTGAAAAAATGTATTTGCTATGAAAAAGTCATTGGTCTGACAAAATTCTATCATGAAATCTCCAGCCTCATTTCTGTCAACAAGGCCATATTTTCTGACTACTGAAACTTCTTTGTTTCCAACTTTTGGATTCCAATCACCAATAATTTTCAGTATGTCCTGATTGCATGTTTGATCTATTTCACATTGCAGAAGCTGGTAGAAATCTTCCCTATCTTTATTTGTGGCCATGTTGGTGGGTGTATAAATTTGAATAATAGTCATATTAACTGGCCTTCCTTGTAGGCCTATGGATATTATTCTATCACTGACAGCATTGTATTTCAAGACTTTGAGATGTCTTTTTTGATGATGAATACAACCCCATTTCTCTTTACTTTTTCATTCCCAGGATAGTAGACCATATGATGATCTGACTCTAATTACACAGGTAACAACTATATCAAACGTATTCTCACCAAACACTGCTTTTTGACTCAAAGGTAGTACAATGTTTCTGACTTAAACTAGCTGTTTTTAAAAATTAGGGCTTTAGTAAATAATGGTTTAAATGGCTTCTCTCTTTAGATGGAAATGAATCCTGAATTCAAAATAAAAAAGCATTCAATTTGCTTGCTTCTTTTCTACTGTTATTTTTCTTTTCTTTTCTTTTCTTTTGACTAGAAAATGTTTTTCTCCTCACAATCTCCCTCTCTTACTTCCTCCATCAAACATTCTTGAGTCTAGAAATGTTTTAAAGGCAGTGGTTCCCAAAGGGAAACTAAATTTTTATAACATTCAGTGTTCCAGGTTTGACAGAGTTTGTTCTTTTGTTATTGTCTAGAGAGAATGTTATTTGGTGCTCTCCAGGGTTTCTGAAAAATAGACTTCTAATAGTGATGATACATATTCACAGCAATCTCTGTGGAATGGCACAGAATTTGAATATATAGCTAAGATGCATTTCAGAGAGCTCTTCTATTTTCCTCTTTGCGCAAACATAGAAATACATATAAACAGACAAGGAAAGATGGGTCTTTCAGTTATTATAGCAACTGAAATAAATCCAATTTGTCTCTCTCTTATAGACATGAAAACTCGCTCTTCTAAAAAATATAGTTATATTAGATATAGGTCTGATCTACTTGCCACACAGTTAAACAATCCTCATTTTTTACCTGAGAAATGTTCAGATACAACCCAATTACATTCATGTTATCCTAATCTTTGAAATTCTGATTAATCAAGGACTTTTAGGTATCAGTAGCCCCAACAATTAATTATGTTCTAATTTGTTCAAATTTTATAGATTCTTCCAGCTTTCCTAACTAATCAATGACTTACTCAGTTAAAAATAACATGTGAAAAGTACTTAACATAGGATTAGGTCCACCATAAGTGCCCAATATTTGGTATTATCATTATCGAACAAGGATCACAGAATGGAAGGAGATATCATGCAAGTAAAAAAGGTACTTACCTGCTACTTCCAAATGATCTCTCAAACTTATTTACTGAAACTTCCCAGTAGAAAATTATCAAAACATGCTTACAAAAGCAGCCAAGAATGAACAGTGCTAATATTTTCTTCTTAGCAAAGTTGTTATGATAAGTTCTTATTATATTTCAACAGTTTTACAAATGAATAGCAAATATGTGGGGAATATGACTAATTAATACTGTTTTCTACCTCTATCACACCTAAAATATGTGTACATTTGTATGTTTGAATAATAATCATTGAAAGGCTTAGAATCTTAAATAAATATTCATGAATAGTTCTATTATTACTGAAATATGACTGGATCCAAAAGAAAAGGTATATTAATTCACTGGAAAATAAGGACGTGGTAATCCACTTCCATGGCAATCCCAAAACAATCAGTCACTGATAACCCTGTAAGGGTCGCTGTGAGCTGGACACAACTCAATAGCACCTAACAACAACAACAGAAAATAAGATGCAATCTGGCCTCCAAAGGATATAGTATTTGCATAAGGCCTGCTAAATGGACCAAATGCATATAAATTTTGGGGGGCAGTTATTGGAGGGCTGTATAGGAGATGATGTGACTAGACAGAGACAGGTGCCCTCCAAGAGGATTAACACCACAAGCTACAAGAACAAGGCAACTGAGATAAGACTATTCAAAGCAAAGTTACTCAGACTAAACCCCAAAACTCTTTCAAAAGTGAGTTATTTTCAGCCAAGGCCAAGTGAGCTGCAGGCTTCCCAGAGACCTCTTATAAACAATAGCAACCCATTACCCAGGTGCAGAGCAACAAATTTTCTCTTGTTCCTCCCCACTGCTCTCTTGCAGTGTAGTATTACATTTTTTCTATTCTACTCTATTCTGAACTTTGATAAATTCTTTTACCACCCACAACACAGGTCATACTCCCACTCACTACATAGATGGCAAATAAAAACAAAGAAGGCATAACTGTCACTCTATAGAATGTGACCGGGTATGCTCTCAAGTGCTTGACAAGAGGCAGAATTCTTTTCTGAGAGGGAAATAGCAAAGACAATAATAAAAACCATAAAAATGTGACTATTCTTCACACTCAAGTTGATCAGTTTAGATGAACACTAGTGAAAATAAAAGCTAGACTTCTAAAATTTCAGAAATTTCCCATCTATGTCAATCTCTAAGTTATATTCTAACATCAAACACCAACACACACTCTGCATGCCAGTTAAATAACATTAAGTGATTCAACAATGAACTAGCTGACATTCTATGCTTTTGAAAAGGCACTTAAAAATCTGCTATTTTAGTTGTGAGATAATGCACATATTGATCATTTATTTACATTCTTTAATTTCTGAATTAATCCTATATTAATTAATCAGAGAACCTAGTACTTAATTTTAGTCCTCTAAAGAAAAGAATTGTAATGTTTTCTCTAATCCAGAAAAATACCTAAAGTGAAGTTTAGTTTTTTAGCTCAGTTGGTAGAGTGCTGCGCTGCAGTCTCTGAGGTCCTGAGTTCAATTCCCAGCACCGCAAAAGTGGGAGAAGGACCTGGCAATCCACTCCCAAGGCAATCCCGAAACTGTCTGCCATTGAAAACCCTATGAGGGTCGCTATGAGTCGGATACCGACTTGACAGCACCTGACAACAACAAGATTTACTCGGTTAAATGAGGACTATGTGACACAACTTTTCCTTTTTGTCTTAGTTATCAGAAAGCTTTGAATTTTCTTCAGACCCCAAATAAAGGGATTAGCTTGTCTCAAGGATCTCAAATGACTACTCCTTTAACTTCCCCCAGGTGGTCTCATCAGATTTTATTTCACTTCATGTTATAATTAAATCGCACATAAGTCCTTGTAGAAGAATTCAATAAATAAATGTTGAAGAAATTCATATGTCAGGATAATTTATTGAGCAGTAAGTAATAACAGAATATAGAAATGTGCTCAGTAGAGTTTTAATTTGTGTGTGTGTGTGTGTGTGTGTGTGTGTGTGTGTGTGTGATACTAGGGGTTGAACCCAGGGCCTCACACTTGCTTGCTCTGCAAGGGCTGGACCACTGAGCTGCACCCCCAGCCCGTTTTTTGTTTACTTTTTGAGACAGGGTCTCCCTAAATTACGCAGACTGCCTCTGGTCTCGAACTTGCGATCCTCTTGCCTCCGCCTCCCAAGCTGCTGGGATTACAGGCATGCGCCACCATGCCTGGCAGTAGAGTTTTAATTTATGGAATGATTTTTATAAATACTTGTTGTTGTTGTTGTTAGGTACTGTTGAGTCATGTCTGACTCATAGCGACCCCCATAGAGTTTCCAATGGCTGATTGTTTGGGGATTGCTTTAGGAGTGGATTGCCATGTTCTTCTGTTTTTGTGGTACTGGGGATTGAACCCGAGTCCACAGAGTGTGCAGAGAAGTACTCTACCAAATAAGCTAAGCCCCAGCCCTTTCCATAAATACTACATATAAAAAATTAAGAGTAACTACTCATCATATTTGGTGGTTATTTCTATTTTAAGAATTCACATTCATAACCTCAATCATTTTTATTTTAAACTAAAAATCATCACTGGATGCCTTGGTATACACCTATAATCCCAGCAATTCAAAAGGCAAAGGTAGGGAAATTGCAGGCTCTAGGCCAGAAGCAGCCTATGCAACTTAGCGACATTCTGTCTCAAAATAAATATAATAAACAAATAAACAAAGGGGCTGGGGATGAAGCTCAGTGATAGAGCACTTACCTAGCATATGCAAGGCCCTTTGCTCAACCACTCAATACTACAAAACAAAAACAAAGTAAAACCAACAGCAATCATGTCAATTACTTTTTCAGCAGTAAACTAACATCTAATTAAAACAGTCATGTAACATGGGCCTGAATGTACTTTTCCTAACACTGTAAACCCCCAAAAACACTGGCCCAGTCATAAAAGCACTCTTATAAGTAAAAACCCCAACATGTCTGTCAGCTTGTTGTGCTACTGGAGCTTGCATGTTGCTGTGATGCTGAAAGCTATACTACCAGTATTTCAGATCCCAGCAGGGCCATCCATGGTAGACAGGTTTCAGTTGAGCTTCTAGATTAAGACAGACTAGGGAGAAGGAACTGGCAACTCACTCTTGAAGCAATTTGTTGTTGTTGTTAGGTGCCGTCGAGTTGGTACCTGACTTATAGCGACCCTCATAGGGTTTTCAATGGCTGTTTCGGGATTGCCTTGGGAGTGGATTGCCAGGCCCGTCTCCCATTTTTGCCAGGCCCTTCTCCCATTTTTGGGGTGCTGGGAATTGAACTCGGGACCTCAGAGACTGCAGCGCAGCGCTCTACCCACTGAGCCAAATCCCAGCCCTTGAAGCAATTAGCCATTGAAAACTCTATGAGTAACAGAGAAGCACTGCCAAATATAGTGGTGGAAAATGAATTCCCCCAGGCTAGAAGGCATTCAAGAAAAGACTGGAAAAGAGATGCTGCCTCAGAGTAGGGTTGACCTAAGACCTCCATGTGTCATGATTCAAAATAAGAGGTAACATTGCAATATGGCTGCAATATTGGGATCAAACATAAAAATATCTTGTGCATGGCAGAGTGTTGGGTAGGGTTTTTTTCTTTTGTACATATGGTCACCATGAGTTGGACCCAACTTGATGGCACCTGACAACAACATAAGCAAGTAATCAAATTATTCATTGTCTTCACACTGGGACAGGCCGAAGTTCTTGGTTTTTGGAAGATGAGACCGGACGAGAGAGTTTAGCTGGAAAAGCTCCTGCTGTTCTGCTGGCCCAGTTCCCACTGGCTTATCTATCAACCAGGAGATTCCAGGAAGAGTGGTCACAGTCTTGAAAATCCCAGTTATCTCAGGACCCAGAAATGTACCCATATAATAAATCTACTCCCACATCAGGGACCTGTAATAGTGAAATTCCATATTTCATGAAAAAGAAAATTTTGGGCTTCATTTACTTATGACAGAATTTTTCTCTATTTTCTAAAGATTGATTAAAGATTAAGCAACTCATCTGACTTGTTTATTTATTATAGTGTCTCATGTTCAATTGTTTCAACATTAATAAAAGGAAATGATTATTCATATTTAATTTAGCTAATTAAAGGTTTTTAATAGTGTAAAGCCTGCAGCGGTAGCCCTGTGGCATCTGATCCCATTAGATCTCAGAAGCTAAGCAGGGTCAGGCCTCGTTAGTACCTGGATGAGAGACCGCCTGGGAACATCAGAAGCTGTAGGCTTGGGAGAAGGACCTGGCAACCCCCTCCCAAAAATCAATCTGCCATTGAAAACCCTATGCAGAGCAGAGTAGTACTGACAATAGTGTTTCCCCTGTTGTACAGAGGGTCGCTATGAGTCGGATACCGACTCGACGGCACCTAACAACAACAACAATAGTGTAAAAATTTACCATCTAAAATTGTCAAAAGGTTTCTAGACAAATCTTTTTATTATTTAGTACAGATCATTTGTGAGAAAAATATTTTCCTTACACTATGATGATGCCATTATCAATGGAGAATGAATCAGAAGGTAATCCAGCAATATTCCAAGTTCGAATTGTCACAGCTTCTCCCAGGGTACTCATAAGAGAATAATCATCAGAGCAGGGGATATCCCTTTCTTTGCACAAACTGGTCCACTCTTTGGTTTGGTTCTTTAAAATATGCACAGAAAGACACAGAAATCAGGCTGCAAGTTAACCAAAGGAATACTTAATAAACTACTCAAAAACACTTAGTTCCTTAAGAAAACAAATTATGGTTGAAATTACCTCAAAAATAATTTTTGTATCAGATTTTTTTCAAATAAAATTTTAATTAAGAAGGCTATGTAGTAATTAACTCCTTTAGCAAAGTGGCAGGATACAAAATTCACACTCAAAAATCAGTAGCCTTCCTTTACACCAACTGGGAGTAAGAAGAGAAGGAAATTAAGGCTACAATCCCTTTCACAATAGCCCACCAAAAACTTAAATAATTAGGAATCAATCTAACCAAAGATCCTGCAGGTCTCTTCAAGGAAAACTTCAAAACATTAAAGAAAGAAATCAAAGAGGATACTAAAAGGTGAAAGGACCTCCCCTGCTCATGAATTGGGAGAATCAATATAGTAAAAATGGCTATACTACCAAAAGCAACCTCTAGATTTAATGCAATCCCCATTAAAATTCCAGTGAGAGACTTCACAGAAATAGACAAAATAATCCAAAAATTCAAAAGAAAACACAAAAGACCACATGTAGCCAAAAAACTCTTAAACTGCAAAAATAATGATATAACTGGATCACATGGTAGATCTATTGTTAGTTTTCTGAGGTATCTCCAAAATGATTTCCAGAGTGGTTGAACCAATTTACAACTCTATCAGTAATGTAAGAGGATTCCCTTTTCTCCACAGCCTTGCCAGCATTTGTTGTTGTTTGTTTTATTGATCTTGTCCATTCTTTTTGGAGTAAGGTAGAATCTCAGAGTTGTTTTGATTTGCATTTCCCTCATAACTGGGGATATTAAGCATTTTTTTCATGTGTTTCATGGCTTCACAAGCTTCTTCCTTTGAGAACTGTCTATTTAGTTCCTTTATCCACTTGTGTATTGGGTCATTTGTTTTCTTGGAAATTGCTTTCTTGAGTTCTTCGTAAACTCAGGAAATTAGTTCTCTGTTCAATGTATAGGATGCGAAGATTTTTTTCCCATTCAGTGGGGACTTCCTTGACTCTGTTGATTGTTTCCTTTGCTGTACAGAAGCTTTTCAATTTCATATAATCCCATTTATCTATTCTTGTTGAGAATTCTTGAGCAATTGGAGTCCTATTCCTATATGTTGGAGTGTATTGCCTATCTTTTCTTTGATTAATTTTAAAGTTTCTGGTTTTATGTTGAGGTCATTTATCCATTTTGAGTTAATTCTCATGCACATTGAAAGGTGTGTGTCTGTTTTCATTTTTCTGCAAGTGGATATCTAAGTTTTCCCAGCACCATTTATTGAAAAGACTATCCTTTCTCCAAATTACCTGCTTTGCTCCTATGTCAAAAACCAGGTGGCTATAGAGGCGTTAATGTATCTCTGGGTCCTCTATTCTGTTCCACTGGTCTTCAGGCCTATTTTTACGCCAGTACCAAGCTGTTTTTGCCACTTCAGCCCTGCAGTATAGATTAAAGTCAGGGATTGTGATCCCACCTGCACTAGTTTTGCAGCTTAGGAGTGCTTTGGCTATATGTGGTCTTTTGTGTTTCCTTATGAATTTTTGGAACATTTTTTCTATTTCTGTAAAGTCTGTCATTGGAATTTCAATGGGGATTGCATTAAATCTATAAATTGCTTTTGGTAGGATAGCCATTTTTACTATATTGATTCTCCCAATTCATGAACAAGGAAGGAACTTCCACCTTTTAGTATCCTCTGCAATTTCTTTCTTTAATATTTTGAAGTTTTCCTTGTAGAGATCTGCAGGGTCTTTGGTTAGACTGATTCCAAGGTATTTAATTTTCTGGTGGGCTATCATGAAAGGGATTATAGCTATAATTTCCTTCTCTTCCTGCTTATATACCTGAAGGGAGATGAGTCATCATACCACAGAGACACCTGAATATCCATGTTCAATGCAGTACTTTTGACAATAGCAAGGATATGGAATCAACCAAAGTGCCCATCAACAGAAGAATGGATAAAAAAATTATGGTAAAAAAAAGAAAGAAAGAAAGAAAGAAAGAAAGAAAGAAAGAAAGAAAGAAGCACTGGGTGTGGTGGCATACACCTGTAATCCCAGAGGCTCAGGAGGCAGAGGCGGAAGGCTCTCAAGTTCGAGACCAGAGGCAGTCTGCATAATTTAGCAAGACCCTGTCTCAAAAAGTAAAAAAAAAAAAAAAAAAAAAAAAAAAAAAAAAAAAAAAAAAAAAAAAAAAAAAAATGGGCTGGGGGCACAGCTCAGTGGTCCAGCACTTGTAAAGCATGCAGTTGCGAGGCCCCCACTACTGCAAAAAAAAAAAAAAGAAAGAAAGAAAGAAAGAAAAAAGAATAGAAAAAAAATGTCATTTGCAGCAAAATGGATGGAATTGGAAAAAATTATCATAAATGAAAGAACATAAGCCCAAGAAGAGAAATACCACATTCTCACTCATATGTAGGAGCTGAATCAAACTTAAAAGAAGGAAAAAATTCTATACATAAATTGTTGTTGTTGTTGTTGTTGTTAGGTGCCGTTGAGTCGGTATCCGACTCATAGCGACCCTCATAGGGTTTTCAATGGCTGACTGTTTCGGGATTGCATTGGGAGTGGATTGCCAGGTCCTTCTCCCATTTTTGAGGTGCTGGGAATTAAACTCGGGACCTCAGAGACTGCAGTGCAGAGCTCTACCAACTGAGCTAAATCCCAGCCCATACATAAATTAGAACATAATAAAAAGTTCATGTACACTTAGCATAGAAGGGACATTTTAAGGAGTGGGAAGGAGGGAGAAATTTAGCAAAAGGAAGCGATGATGGGAGAAGACAGGAGGGGGAGGATGGCCAACGAGGAGCGAGGAAGGAGAGGGAGATCAACCTCAAGGTAAACAGCTCAACTTTAACAGTTTGGGAAATAATACCAATAATACCAAAGGATGGCAATAATACAAATGGACTAGATTACTCATGTAATACTGCTGAGAATGTAAAAATATAGATCATTATAGAAAAAAGTTTGGACTTAAATCAAAATCAGAATGCACATATATAGATAAATATTCCTACAAAAAGATGTACAAGTAGAAAGGAGGCCATTGGTGGGGGGTGGGTGATGGGGGAGGAGGGTCATGAGAGGTTGAGGGGGAAGCTATGTGAGCAATGTACAGTGAAACACATATGTGGAAATGTCACAATGAAGTACATGTTAGAATGAAACCCATTAAATTGTACATTTAAAATTTCTAATTAAAAAAAGAAAAAAAATAGAAGAAGAAGAACATGGCTTCATGATTGGGAGAAGATTCATTAACAGCCTGTGTTATGCAGATAACACAACTTTCCTCCCTGAATCCGAAGAGGATTTGAAATTTTACTCATGAAGATCAAAGAACACAGCCTTCAGTATGGATTGCACCTCAACATCAGGAAAACAAAAATCCTTATAACTGGATCAGTAAGCAACTTCATGATAAATGGAGAAAAGATTGAGATTGCCCAGGATTTTTCTTTACTTCATTCTATGGTCAAAAACCATGGAAGCACAATCAAGAAATCAAAAGATCCATTACATTGGGAAAAGCTGTTGCAAAAAACTTCTTTAAAATGTTGAAAAGTAAAGATGTCACATTAAAAAAGAAGGTGCACCTGACTCATGTCATGGTATTTCTAGTTGCATCATATGGTTGTGAAAATGGGATGCTGAATAAGGGAAGAATTGATGCTTTTGACATTATGCTAGAGATGAATATTAAATATACTATGAACTGCCAAAAGAACCATAGATCCATCCTAGAAGAAATGCAACCATAGTGTTCCTTGGAAGGAAGGATGGCTAGACTGCATCTTATGTATCTTGGACATGTTGTCATGAGGGATCCCTGGAAAAGGACATCATGTTTGGGAGAGTGGTGAATCGAGGCAAAAAAGAAAGACCCTGAATTAGTTGGATTGACAATGTCTGTAACAATGGGCTTAAACATGAAAAAGATTTTGCCTGGTACATTGTTGGGGAATGTTTTGTTCTGTTGTACATATGAATCAGACCCGACTTGTCATCACCTAACAACAAAACATCCAGATGAACATTTGACATTCATGATATCCACACAGTATTTCCTAAACTAGATTCATTCACTATTCTTCCTCTTCTGTAAATATGTTACTAAATATTGTAAATATTCTCCTTTGAATTTACTGTCCTAGTCATCAACCCACTGCCTAACCTAAAGCCCTAGGAATCTTTCTTAATGCCTTCCTTACCAAGCAAAACATGTCATCGCATGTATCTGAATGCTACATATTTCAGAGACATCCTCATTTCAACTCTACTTATTATACTAATGCTCTGGGGTCCACCTTACTCTTCCTTTTGAAGCTGAGTCCCCTTAAAATATAACATAATGGTGAGAAGTAGTAAAATTGTGTAAATATTATATATGGAAGCTACTGACATTTATTGTATTACTTTGAGGGGGTAACCCCTTTTTCATACTACTATCCATGTATTAAGCATTGTTTTGAATCTGCATCTTTTCACAATTACTTTTAATTAGAATTTAAGCTAGCTTTTAAAGACTAAATTAGCAATAAATTAGAAACTGAAAAAAAAAAAAAAACTGCAAAACTAGTGCAAAGTGGATCACAATCCCTAACTTTAAACTATACTACAGGGTTGTAGTAGTAAAAACAGCTTGGTACTAGCACAACAATAGGCCTCCTTGAAGCATTTGTGTGGCGGTCTGATTGACAGTTTCCCATTCTGGTAGCAGCAGAGTGATGGCACAGTCAGGAAGATCTGTTGGAACAAGTATGTCAGAGAAGGCTGAGCTGGAAGGGTAACTGAGCAGAGCGCAAATACTCTCAGAATGGCACCACAACTCGAAACAGGACTCAGTGAGATGGCCCCAGGTATGCTCCACACCGACAGAGGAGGGTAAGGGGCTGCTACCCTTCCCAGTATTTGAAGTCTATATCAGAGAGTAGTCCATTGGTAGAGTGCTGAGCTGCAGTCTCTGAGGTCCCGAGTTTAATTCCCAGCACCGTAAAAATGGGAGAAGGACCTGGCAATGCACTCCCAATGCAATCCCGAAATAGTCAGCCATTGAATGAGAGTCGCTATGAGTAGGATACTGACTCGATGGCACCTAACAACAACAACAATAATCGGAGAGTAGAAAGTGTGCTAAATTAGGATTTAGGTGACCACAGATCTTGCTCCTGCTCTGTCATTAACCAGCTATGTGGCTCTGAGCAATTCTCTTAAACTTTATAAGCTTCAGTTTCTGAAACTGTCAAGGAAACCAATCTATGACTAAATAAATAGTGTTAGGTTGAATGTTAATTCCTTGAGCTATACAATGCTAATGCCTTAAGCATACACAAATCATTTGAAGACACAAATGAACAGACAAAGCTAAGAAGAGTATGAAGGTCATGCACTGGAACAGGCTATCAGAATACAAAAGACTACAGAAAGAAGCTCCATCTTTGTGAGGATTTTAAAACACTTTGGTTACAAATAACAATAACCAACAAACCATAACACGTGTACCAAGAATCAACCCTTCTTAGGATGAAGTCCTGAAATTAAGTGAGGCTGAATTGATACCATATGGAAGTAAGTTATGTAAAACTATGAGGTGTTCTATGGAGGTAAGTTTTCATTACTCTTTGTCTCCTTGCTTGACACCCAGAGCTAATGCCAAAAGTTTAAAAAATTTTCCCTTCTCTCTATTTTCATTTCTCTCTCCCCCATACTTTCTCTTCTTTCCCTTTTTCTTTTCATTCTTTGAATTTATCTAATCTCTCCCCCTGCTTTGATAGAGCATGTGGTAGGTTGGATTCCAGTTCACTTCTCCAGAGAGCTGAAGGATATGCTGGGCCTCATTGGAAAGGAACAAAAAAGTGAAAGAGAAAGGCAAATAGAAGGATTAAAATTAATTCCTAGGGTGAAGAATTGGACCCCTGAGAGAAGACCATGCCAGAATTAGTCAATAGGGTGGGAATGTGAAGCAGGGAACTTGGCATTTGTTTTTTAAGGAAAAAAAAATCCACTTAGTAGAATTTGAGGCAGGATCCTCTTTCTCTTCTCCTTGAAGTTTCAGTACCTGGAGTGACTTTGAAATGACTTCTTATTAAGATTCATGCAGAGTAGTTAATTACACACATGCACACACACCAGCAAAGGCCTTTATGCTTCTTTAGGAACTGAAATTTTATCATGAAAGTCTACCACTTCATATTACATTTTAAAGTACATCATTTATTAAAAACTAGATTTTAGAATAGTACTTCATATAGCATCTTTTGCCTACCAAGCTAATTAATTGTTGTTGTTGTTGTTGTTGTTGTTGTTGTTGTTAGGAGCTATCAGGTCATATCTGACTCATAGTGACCCAGATAGGGTTTTCTTTTCTTTCTTTCTTTTTTTTTTTTTTTTTTTGGAAATTTTTAATGTACACCTTAATGTGATTCATTCTGACATGCTTTTCATTGTGACATTTCCATATATGCATTTTGTTGTACATTATATAATATAGGTTCCCCCTTACCCTCTTGTGCGCTTCCTCTCCCGGACCCAGCCCCCCATCAAAGACTTCTCTTCCACGTGCTTATCTTTTTATGGTAATATTTTTCTATATATGCTTGGGTTCCAGTTCTGTTTAAGATAGAAACTTTTTCTGTAGTAAACTTTCTTTATACCTTGTCAGAACTATTACATGAATTTTCTAGACCATCTATAATATCACTCTTAGCTTTTTTTCTTTTATTATGATATGACCTTTATATAGGATTTTTTCCTTCTTATAATTTTGATTCAGCTCCCACCTATGAGTGAGAACATGTGGTGTTTCTCTTTCTGAGCTTGTGTTCATTCACTTAAAATAATTTTCTCCAGATCCATCCATTTTGCTGCGAATGGCCTTATTTCATTTTTTTTGATTGCTGAGTAGTATTCCATTGGGTATATGTACCATAGATTTTTTTTATCCATTCTTCTGTTGAAGGGCACTTTGGTTGATTCCATGTCCTTGCTATTGTGAAAAGTTCTGCATTGAACATGGAGATGCAGGTGTCTCTGTGGTATGATGACACATCTCCCTTTGAGTATATTCCCAATATTGTTATAGCTTATAGCTGGGTCATATGGTAGATCTATTTTCAGTTTTTTAAGATACCTCCATATTGATTTCCACAGTGGTTGGACCAATTTACAGCTCCACCAACAATGTAAGAGTGTTCCTTTTTCGCAGCAACCTCACCAGCATTTGTTATTATTTGTTTTATTGATCTTGGCCATTCTTACTGGTGTAAAGTGAAATCTCAGAGTTGTTTTAATTTGCATTTCCCTAATGGCTAGGGATATTGAGCATTTTTCCATGTATTTCATGGCTTTACAGATCTTTTCATTTGAGAACTGTCTACTCAGTTCCTTTGCCCATTTGTGTACTGGGTTATTTGTTTTTTGGGGAGTTTTTTTCTTGAGTTCTTTATAAATTCTGGTTTTTAGACCTTTGTCTGATGTATAGGATGTGAAGATTTTTTCCAGTTCAGTGGGGGTTTCCTTGACTCTGTTAATTGTTTCTTTAGCTGTACAGAAGCTTTTTCATTTCATGTAATCCCATTTATCTATTCTTGTTGCAATTTCTTGAGCAATTGGAGTTCTATTAAGGAAATACTTTCCTATGCCTATATGGTGGAGTGTATTGCCTACCAGATAGGGTTTTCAATGGCTGATTGTTTAGGCATTGCCTCAGGAGTGGACTGCCACATTCTTCTCCCATTTTTGCGGGGCTGGGAATCAAATTTGGGGCCTCAGAGACTGCAGAGCAACACTCTACCAACTGAGCTAAATCCAAGCCCCAAGATAATTAATAGGGTAACTAAAATACACAGCTAGAAGTCATTTAAAAATATTTTTCTGACTGGAGGCCCGGGCCACTCAGTCTCACACAGTCCACAGGCCACACCATCATCTCCTGCCTCTACAACTCACAGTTTTCCACAGACATTGAGCCTTGATTCATAGATTTTGCTTTCATCCCATTTTGGGGGGCAAACCATTACCTTCCCTTTGTAACACATGACTCAGATTTCTCATTGAAAGTGGCAATGTGAGGCTCCCACTTAAAGGAATCATTAATTGTAAAAAGGAGAACGTGGTTTCCCAAAATATCATTTAGTGAGGTTCCAGTTAAGACCGTGGATGGTTAACAGCCACCCTTCAACTGGGGAAGAAAATTGTTAGGGAAACTCACAAAGTTCTCTACTCAAAATAACAGCAACAAAAAAGAGCCGAGATCAGCTTTAATTATTAGGAAAATAACAAAAGGAAGTCACAAGGACAATTGGCCAAATTTGTTAATGTTGTTAAGTGCCATTGAGTCAGGTCCAATTTATAGCAACCCTCTGTACAACAGAACAAACCACTCAGCACCACTGTCAGTGCTCCTCTGCTATTCGTAGGGTTTCTGGAGTGGATCACCAGGTCCTTCTCTCTAGCCTAGGACTAACCAGGCTGACCCTGCTTAGCATTTGAGAACAGGTGGGATCAGATGCTAGAGTGCTGTTGCTACAGACATTTGCCAAGTAATGGAGATTAAAATGACAGAGAGGATGAACCAGCGAGGTCACTCACCAGAATCCTCAAACCAGGATAACAACTGTGAAAGGTTTCAAAGGATACAAAGGCCCTCTGGGAGAGTGCACGGATGGCTAGAGGTACTGTGGGACTCTCCTGGGAGGAGGCCAAGCTGTGTGGCTTCCCTGCAGGGTTTTGAATGATAGGAACGCATTTGTTTTCTTTTTACTAGGGAGAGACAGTTGCTGCCCTGGCCTCTGGTGCCACTGGAACCAGGAGTCAGAGTAAGAGAGACTGAGTGGTGGCAAGGTCAGAGGATGGAGAGGAATGGCTCAGGCTGCTGAAACCCCAAGTCTAAGAAAGCCTGTTCAGATTGAGGCAGATTTAGGGTCTGGGGGCTCAAAGCAGAAAAAGGGTGCTATGGGATCAAGGAGTCTAAGTGAGATGATTCAGGCAGTAGCAAGTTTAGGGCCCAGGCTGGCAACTCAGAGAATTGGTATTGAAGAACAGGTCAGCCTAAGGAACAGTTCAGGCAGGGGTGTATTTAGGCCTCAGGAGCACCAGTGGGATCAGGGCAACAAAGAAACCCCGTTTAAGCTGTGACACCTTCAGGGCCCGGGCGTGCCTGCATCTGCCACACAGAGAAATGCTACTGTGGGTCTGAGGAGACTAAGAAAGACAGTCTAAGCAGCAGTGTGCTTACAGCCCAGGAGCACCTGCCACCCAGACAAAGGGTACCCATAGAACCAGCAACACTAAGAAAGACAGTTCAAACAGTGGCATGTTTAGGACTTGGGAGCTCCTGCAACACAGAGAACTGGTGCCACGGGACCGGGGAGCCTAAGATTCATTGTTTGGGCTGAAGCATGGTGTTTAGGGCCCAGGAGCACCCGCAACACAGAGAAGGGGCACCATAGGTCCACGAAGCTTAAGAGAGATGGTTCAGGCAGTGGTGCAATTGAGAGCTGCAAGCTCAGGAGACAGAGAGAAACAGATGGGGCCATGCTGTCTAAAGAGGCTGTAGTGAGAGCTAGGCACCAGACTCTGAGGCTGGGACTTACTGGGGAGTGAAGTGCCAGCAACTGGTCATCATCTAGTCACAAGGGTGTGGGTAGGGAGAACCTCTTTACGCACGGAGGAAGTGAGACCTAGCACCCAGATCAAACAATGGGCAAGCCTCAGTAGAAAAATACAGGAAACGACAAAGATCAAACTGGATGAGAAGATCCAATAGATCAAAACCCCTCAACAAATAATTTCAAAGTAACTGGATTCTTAAAGATGCCTGATAAAGTATTTAGAACACTGGTAATAAATACGTTGAAAGACTTCAAAGACACCACCATGAAAGCAATTGATTCAATGGGCAAAAAGGTATCTAACTTGAAAAAAAATTCATCAAAGAAATTGAGATTCTGAAGAAGAACTAAACAGAAATCCTTGAGATACAGAGCAAAATTGATCAACTCAATATTACAGCAGAATCTTCAGCATCAAGACTAAAAACCAAAAACAGGATAGCTGAAGCTGAAGAAAAGGTACAGTACCTTATTTACTCACATGCTAAGAAAGAAATATAAAACAGTATGAGCAAGATTTTCAAGAGGTCTTTGATAAAATGAAGAAAAAAAATTATGAATTAAGGGGATTCACAAAGGAGCTGAAAACAACACAAGAGGATTAAGAAATTTATTGAAAGAGATATTAGATGAGAATTTCCCAAACCAAAGGCAAGACCTGAATACCTATACAACTGAAACATTCAGAACCCTAAACAGAGCAGATCAGAACAGATCTTCTCCATGACACATTATAATAGGAATGCTAAATCTAGAGGGCAAAGAAACTATTCTAAAAGCTACAAGAGAGAAATATCAACTCACTTACAAAGGCAAATCCATCAGGATAACAAGTGACTTCTTAACAACAACTTTAAAGGCAAGGAAAGCTTGGTCAGACATCATTGAAGTCCTTAAAGAAAATAACTGCCAACGAAGATTACCCAGCGAAGCTATTTTTTAAAAATTGATGGTGAGTTCAAGACATTCCATGATATTGACATGTTTAAACCTTTCTCAACCACCAAACCAGCATTGCAGAGGATCTTCAATGAAACATCACATATGGGAGAGGCAAGACAATTCCATATATAAGATCAAAGGAATGAATAATAAACATGAGGAGAACAGAGGAAAATAATAGGCAAATTATGAATCAACAAACAGAAATAAATACCAAACTGGTACAGAATAATAAGCACCTCTCAATAATTACTCTCAATGTAAATGGTCTTAACTCACAATCCAAGAGGCATTCACTAACCAATTGGATTTAAAATCATAAACCCTTGGTACTCAGCATTTAAGAGACTCACCTCATCCATAAAGACCATTGGGCTGAAAATTAAAAGATGGAAAACAATATACCAACCACGTGGGAACCAAAGAGAAGCAAGACTTGTGATACTATTTCAGACAACGTAGACTTCAATTCCAAACTAATCAGAAGAGACAAAGAAGGACAGTACATATTAGTAAAAGGAACAGTCAACTAAGAACCCATAATGATACTTAATATTTACTCTCCAAATACAGGGGCTTCTAGCTTTATAAAACAAATTTTATTGGAGATAAAGGAACATATCAGGCCAGACACAATAATTATAGGAGATTTTAATACCCTACTTTCACTGAGACAAAAGTCATCAGAGCAAAAAATCAACAGAAAAACAAAGGACTTAAATAGCACCACAGACCAATTGGACCTTACTGACACCTACAGAATACTCCATCCATCAAATGTGGAATACACATTTTTCTCAGTACCACATGGAAATTTTTCTAAGATAGACCACATTTTAGTCCACAAAAATAGCCTCAAAAATACATAAAAATAGAAATCATCCCATGTACCTTATCACAATGGAATAAAACTAGAACTTAAAAGCAAGAAAAATTTCAGAAATGTCACAAATTCATGGAGACTGAATAATACACTATTGAATAATAAATAGAAATCAGAGAGGAAATTTAAAAATTTTTGCAATCAAGGATGAAAATACATCCTATCAAAATTTATGGAATACAGCAAAGGCAATTCTAAGAAGGAATTTCATAGCAATGAATGCCTTCATCAATAAGTTAGGGAAGGCCCAATTAGTGACACATCTTAAGGGACTAGAAGGCCAACAACAAGCCAATCTCAAAAGGAGAACTCAGACATAAATTATCAAGGATAAGGCAGAGATATCCCAATTAGAACCCAAAAAGACAATTCAAAGAATTAATGAGACTAAGAGGTGGTTCTTTGAAAAGTTTAATAAAATAGATGTTCCACCCCCTAGTCAGTCTTACCAAAAGAAAAAAATTAGAGATAAGAATGGGGTCACAAGCTGATACTAATACCAATGAAATCCAGAAAATAATCAGGGAATATTTGAGAAATTATACTCCCAAAAAGCAAAAATACAGAAAAAATGGAAAAGTTTAACATATATTAATTACCAAAATTAAGGATATAAGCAATTTAAACAGACCCATTACATTCACCAAAATAGAGACAGTAATACAAAGCTCCCAAACAAAAGAAAATCCAAGGTCCCAAAAGGTTCACAACAGAATTCTATCAAACTTTCAAAGAAGAATTTGTACCTATTCTCCTCAAACTATTTCATTAAGTTGAAAAGGAAGAGGTCTTCCCAACCCATTCTGTCACTCTGCTATCAAAACTGGGCAAGGACACTTCAAAGAAAGAACCATAGATGAATTTCTCTGATGAACATTGATGCAAAAATCCTCAATAAAATTCTGGTGAACCAAATTCAACAACATGCAAAAAAGTCATACGCAATGAGCAAGTGGACTTCATTAAACAGATGCAAGCCTGGTTCAACATATGAAAATCAATCAATGTAATTCAACATATCAAGAGACTTGCCAGCAAAAATCACATGATCATCTCAATTGATTCTGAGAAGGCCTTTGACAAAGTGCAACATCCTTTCAGGATAAAAGCACTGCAGAAACTTGGCATAATGGAGAAATACCTCAACATCATAAAGCCCATCTATGACAAACCCACAGCCAATATCATATTAAATGGGGAAAAATTGAAACCATTCGCTCTAAGATCAGAAACAAGACAAGGATGTCCACTCTCTCCTCTCTTATTCGATATTGTGATTGAAGTCCTAGCCAGAATAATCAGGCAAGAGAAAGAAATCAAAGGGTACAGATAGGCAAAGAAGAGGTCAAATTATCCTTTTTTTGCAGATAACATGATCCTTTACCTAAAGGACCACAAAAATTCCTCTAGAATTTAGACCCAATTAACTCCTTTCAGCAAAGTAGCAGGATACAAAATTAATACCCCCAAATCAGTAGCCTTCCTTTACATCAGTAACGAACAGGAAGAGAAGGAAATTAAGGCAACAATCCCATTCACCATAGCCCACCAAAATATTTAGGAGTCAATCTAACCAAAGACCCTGAAGACCTCTACAAGGAAAGCTTCAAAACACAAAAGAAAGAAATTTCAGAGCATACGAGAAGGTGGAAGTACCTCCGTTGCTCATGGATTGGGAGACTCAATATTGTACAAATGGCGATCCTACCAAAAGCAATTTACAGACTTAATGCAATCCCCATGAAAATTCCAATGACAGACTTTGCAGCAACAGAAAAAATACTCCTAAAATTCATATGGAAATACAAAAGCCCATGTATAGCCAAAACAATCTTAAGCAGCAAAAACAGTACAGGAGAGTGGAGGATGAAAAAGGGGGTAAGAGGAGGGAAAATGATATCAAAATATATAATACAACAATACAAATACATGGGAAAGAAAAGGGAATATAACCAAAAAATGCATACAATTTTTTTACTATATATTAATCAAAAGGTTCTGTGAAATATATAAGTTGGTGAAAGTGTAACCAAAAGTGATATAATAGTTGTATAAAGGAAATAGTGTCTTATTAGTCTCTCCCACCAACATTTATAAAGAGGATATATAAAAATAAATGAATAAAAATATTTTCCTGTTCCTTGCACTTACCAGAAAAACAAAAACAACAACAAAAAAGAAACAAAAAACAAACAAAAATCAAAGCTAAAACAAACAAACAAAAAGCCAGATTCTACAGTGCACACTTGTAATCCCAGGGACTTGGAAGGCTGAAGTAGGAGGATTGTGAGTTTGAGGCCAGAGAGAACCTGCCTGACTTAATGAGACCTTGTATCAAAATAAAAAATAGAAAGCAAAATGGAACTAGAGTAAAGCTCAGTGGCGCAGCAATTGCCTAATGTGTGTGAGGCTCTGGTTTCAAGCCTCCAGGACCATAAAACAAACAAAAAACAACAATAACAAAAAAACCCTGAGGTTAATGTTGGCTGAGATGGGAGGAAGGTGAAGAAGAGAGCCAATAGTATTCCTCACCTGTCTATAGTTAGATGTAAAGGCTCCCAAGTAAGCAACAACTCCTGAGGAAATGAGGATATCACCAGTCAAGTTGATGTACAGCTGCCCAAGGTCCATAGCTGTGTGGCTCCATCGAGTTTTCTCACCTCCAAGACCTCCAATTAACTGCTCAGCTCGTTCTAGTTTTTTACTGCACAAGTCAACCTCAAAAAGAAAAATGAGTTTTTATCAATATTTACAAGTAAAACAAGTTTACAATTCTTCAAGATTTCAACCTTAGAAATTTTTTTATATTTCCAATGTTGTCACATATTTCAAATTTTTTAGCTATTCTAGTAGGTTTTTTTTCATCTTCCCCTATTTTTCCAACATACTCATGAAGTTGTACTGTTTACATTGAGACTGACCTCTCCCCCTTCATCCCTCCTCATTGACCCGCCTCCCCTTCCCATCTTCTCCAATCTTCATTTCCCTCGGCTAGAGCCCTCCCTCCTTCTTTCCACTCCTTAAATTGTCCCTTCTATGCTAAGTTGAATTGTGCATTTTTATGTTTCAATTTCAGAAATTTTTAAAATTAAAAACAAGCCTAGAATTAAAAGAAAATATCTAAAAGAAAAATAAAGGAGAAGTGTGACCCATCTCACTGTGATATGAGAAAGTCTTTGGCATCTCAAAATTTTTTAAAAATAAGTTATCTACTTTAATACAATTTATGCAATTTGGGGATTTTTTTTCATATAATACAAAGAAAAACTCTAAGACATGACCTACAGTACAAGACATTGAAAGTTAATGAAATAAAGAACATTCTCCCGCAAATCAAGTATAGATATTTTCCCTCCACTTAAAATAACCTGAAAGGGGAGGGGCTAGAAATATAATTCAGTCTTGGATTCTAGCTCCAGCATTACAGAAGAAAAAAAAATCTGGACCATTGTGTTTCAAATATTCTATAAACATTTTCCCTCGTTTAACTTATGGTTGGCTTAAGGATGATTTTTAAAGGTTAAAAATCAAAACAAGTTAACTTTATCAGAAAGCACAACCTTCAAGTTGTTAAACAGTGTCAAACTACTCAGATCCTTGCAATTTGGCTTAAATTAGGACATCAATCAATAGCTACCAGACTACTTTGTGCATAAAACAACCAAGTTTGATATGTAAATAACCAATGTGATTTTAAGAAAAGGGGGAAGAGGAAGGTGGTATTTATGAAGGTGGCAAACTTTGGGAAAAGTCATTTAAACCCATGCAATAGCGATATTCTACCTGAACTATTTTTGTTTAATTTAAAGTGATTTAGCAGCATTATTCTTGAAAGAAGAATAAGTTTACCTTGAAGTTCAAAGTGAAATAATTTACATGAAAAGAAGAATTCAATCAATAAAAGCATAGTAATTTACATTGTTTTGTAATAAGAATTTGTCTTATACTTTTCATAATACTATTACTGTTTATATTAAATAAATGGGTCAGATTAAAATATATAAAATATCAGTTTATCTATAGCTGGTTTTGAAAAAGTAGAAAGTAGCAGGTAATATTTTTGATACTTCTATACTTAGGGGTTTTCTGTTTGACTTTCCTCTTTAAATATCTCATCTTCCTAGTTTCTTTCTTCATACATTCTTCTTTCAACAGTGTTTATAATACAGTGGATCAGATCTTAGGCTATGATAAAGTTGTCATTAGAAATTACCCAAAACATTTTGCTAAAACTTTTCCTCTAAAAGCAGACACAGCATACATATGTTTATGTTCATTTTACATTACCAAAATTTTTCAACATTTTATTGTAAAATGTTGTTATATAAAATGTTGTTATTATAAAAACTCAAACATATTAAAGTTGAGCAATGTTTATAGTGAGTAACCCGCGTCAAAAGTACCTAACAACAACAAACTATATACCCACCTATTGGTTATATTATGTAAATTAAAACTGATCATTCAGCAATCATGAATAATAAGTCATATCCGAAAGATTGACAAAAGGCCCTATATTTGTGGAAATATAGGTCCTATATTTGTGGAACTATGGATTACAGGATCGATCCTACAGAAATAGGCAGTCTGGTATTGTGGAAAGAGGGCAAACATTATAGTCAGATTGCCTGGGTTCAGGTTACTGACTTAATGCTTAGAAGCTGGGTTGACCATAAGCAAGTTGTTTAAACTTTCTGTGCTTTCATTTCCTCAAAATGATGCTAAAAGATACCACCCTCAGGGGGCTGTTGTGAGAATACATGAGATAATACTTAATGCTGTTAGAATACTGTTAATAGTAAACACACCTGAAAAGAAACACTGGGAATCACTAGTGGGAGGTACGACTTTTATACACTCTGAAGATACTGAAATTTTACCATCATTATTTCTATCATAAAATAGTCTAAAGACAAAACAAAAAACCAAAACAAAACAAAACAAAAAAACCAGAATAACAGTGCCTTATACATAGTAAGTACCCAATAAATGTTGACTGTTATAAAATATCTTGACACATTTTTTTCTGGAATATAATCAGACCTTAGCAGTTAATTTGTGCAAATGGTATCACTATATAAGTTAGAGCAATGTTTTTAGCCTTAAAAATATTTTCAGTGGACACAATATGATTCTGCTGTTGAGTTCCAGTATCAGTTCTGCCATTGACTATTGTAAAACTCAAGTTACCGAATGCTTTTGTTCTCCATTTCCTTATTTATAAAATGAAAAATGATTTAAATAACCTAGCTCAATATTCTACTAATATAAGGCAGAGATTTTTTTCTTTTTTGAAAAGGCTGGAACGTAAATGTTTTAGGCTTTGTGGGTCAAGAGGCAAAACTGAAGATATATGTATTATGTAGGTACTTATATAACCATTTAATTTGTAATCATTTTAAAATGTCAGAATTATTACTGACTCCAAGGCCATATAAAAATAGGCAATGGGTAGACTTGAATTGTGGACAATAGTTTGCCAACTCCTGACCAGGAAGAAAACAGGATTAGTGTGTTATGTGCTAATGGGAACATCAGTCTTATTTACAATGTAACAATTTGCTCCTACTTGTCTATATCAGTACATACCTGATTTTCTAAATCAGCTTTCTTTTGTTTATTTAACTCCAGTGTGTCTTGAAGCTTTGCAAGCTTGGCCTGAACTTCATGAAGAGCTGCCTGCTTCTTTCTAAGACCATCCATGGCAATTTTAAGCTCCCCTTCAGCTGCAGCCAGTTTTATCTTTTTGGGAGCTACAATTTTTGCCACTCTGGAAAAAGTAAAATTGGAAAGTTAAATATCATTTAACATTACAGGGCATTTTCTGCCAGGGAATTTACTTTCCTAATGTCCTTACTATAACTCAAAGCACTTCTTTGTGAAGACTCTACACCAATCTCTATATTCCATATTTCATCTAAGAATCAGACATTATCCTGGATAGGAGAAATGACTATTAGGACTTCAGGTATAGGATGGCAGATTAGAAGTTTCCTTCATGTGACTCCGTGAATGAGAAGAGTCAGTGTAACAAAGAGGAGACTACATTCTGAGGAGAGAAGGAGAGGAAGGGCATCAGTGCCAGCACAGCTAAAAAGCATGGAGAAACAAAAAGGTGGCACGGAGAAAAGTAAGAAACACTCTGCAGCTCCAATTCCAACAATAGGGGTGGACAACCTGAAGCCACAACCATAAGATAAGCCAAGCAGCCCTAGAGACAACAGACTGGCAGGCCTAACCACAGAAGAAACCTACAGATCCTACAAGACCTAAGTCCAGTGCAGGGATTTGGTGTGACAGTGACTCCTCTAATGACAGGTAAGCACTGAAAAAGAAACCCATTGTGTTGTTCCCCATTTCGCAGAGTGCTATAGCTATGGGCCACCTTGAGAGGCAGCCTATTGTTGTATGTGGGCTACTCTGGGAACTTGAAAACAAGGAACAATCACAAGTTAGGGAGCCTGGGGACACCCTGCCACAGTGTCTGGGTGGGAGACAGCCAAGAGAGGCAGTTATGGAAAGGGGGAAGGTCAGATGAAGACTGCTGAAAAGTGAGCAGAATGGAACTCTGACTGTGAAAGGCATGGTGGTTAGTGGCCCAACCCTCTGTGGAATGAAGCAAACCCCATCACCTGGAGATTACTCCAGAGATTAAGAGCTCTGAGATTATGGCCATCAGATTGCTCAGCCTCTGGAGCTGTCTTCCTGCCATGGGTGGTGTCCTGTCTGTGGAACTGAATGCTCTGAGCCCACATACAGCAAATCACTCTGTTTCCCTAGCTAACTCTCTCCAGCAAGGTGGTTTACTCCTGTGTGGGATCTGAAAACACTGAGACTGGCAGGTAGAGGGCCATATTCCCCTAGTTCTCTGTCAGTGCAGATCTCAGTGCTCTGTCTGCTTCTTCCACTCTCCATCACACTAAGGAGGCATCCTCAGCTTGGATGTTAGTTGCCCCTTGATGCACAAACTGCGTGGGCAGGGAGTCAGTGTGAGTAAAACCTCCTAGCCAGCAGTGACTCCTAGTATTCAAAGGAGTCAGTGAGCTACAAAATGGACAACCATTTGCCATATGCAAGAAACTTGCCTCATTGACAAAGACACACACAGATTAAAAGTAAAAGGAAGGAAAATGATATTCCAAACAAACAGGATCCAAAAGCAAGCAGGAGTATCTATATTCATATCTGACAAAGTAGATTTCAAGCCAAAATTAGCTAGAAGGGATAAAAAAGGTCATCATATATTAATAAAGGGAATGATCAATTAAGAAAATATAACAATTATAAGCGTATATGTGCCAAACATCGATGCATCCAACTTCTTGAAACAAATATCCCTATATATAAAAAGATGGATAGGTCCAGATACAATAATAGTATGTGACTTCAAAGTGCTATTTTCATAAATAGATCATCCAGACAAAACATCAACAAAGAAAGTTCAGGGTTTAATTTCTCCTTAGATCAGATGGACTTAATAGACATCTACAGAATATCCCATCCAACAGATGCAGAATACACATTATTTCTCAGCAGCCCATGGAAACTTCTCCAAAACGACCACATTTTAGGCCATAGAGCAAGTCTTGACAAATATTAAAAAAGAATAATTTCTTTTATCATATCAGATCATAACAGAATAAAGTTAGAAATCAACAGCAAAAGAAACTATTCAAACACATGGAGACTGAACAATACACTTTGAATGATCAGTGAGTCAGTGAAGAATTAAAAAGTCCTCAAATTAAATGAAAACACAACTTACTAGAACTTGTGTCAGTTCTAAAAGGAAATTTTATAGCTATGAGTGCTTACATTTAAAAATCAGACAGATCTCAAATAAATAACCTAATGATGCATCTCAAGGTCTTAGAAGAACAAAAATAAGCTAAACACAAAATTAGTACATGGAAGGAAATAATAAAGATCAAAGTGGAAATTAATGAAATGAAGACTAAAGGAATAATACAAAGGATCAATGAAACAGTTGGTCCTTGGGAAAGACAAACAAGATTGACAAACTCCTAGCCAAACTAACCAAAAGAAACAGAGAAGTCCCAAATTAATAAAACTGGAAGTGAGAAAGGAGTTATTGTAACAGACACCAATGAAATCCAGAGGATCATTAGAAAATATTTTAAAAACTTATTTTCCAATGAATTGGAAAATCCAGAAGTAATTAATAAATTTTGGGACACATATGACCTATAGAAATTGAAACAAGAGGTTGTACACAGCCTAAACAGATATTTATTGAGCAATGAGACTGAGACAGTAATAAAAAGTTTGCCAACAGAGAAAACCCCAGAACAGATGGATTCACTACTGAATTCTACCAGACATTTAAAGAAGAACAAATACTGATGGCCCTCAAACTATTGGTCACAACAGTAGATAAAGTAGAAAGGGAAAAAAAGCTCCAAACTTATTCTACAAAGCCAATGTTACATTGATGCCAGAACCAGATAAGCACACAACAATAGAAGGTAAACTATAGGCCAATTTCCTTGATGAACACAGAAGCAAAAATTCTCAATACTTTCAAACTAAATCCAACACATTAAATACATCATACACCATGATCAAATTGGTTTCATTCCAGAGAAGCAAGGATCATTCAATACGTACAAATAAATAGATGTAATATATTACATAAATAGAATCAAGGACAAAAATCACATGGTCATCTTAATAGATACAGAAAAAAATATTGATAGAATTCTACATCACTTCATGATAAAAAAAACTCTGAGGAAAATAGGAATAGAAGAACATACTTCTACATAATAAAGGATATCTTTGACAAAACTATGGCCTATATTACATTGAGTGTGATAAAACTGAAAGAACTTCCTCTAAAGGCAGGAATGAAACAAGGATGTCTATTCTTCTCACTCTTATTCAATATAGTGCTTGAATTCATGTCCAGAGCAATAAGGCAGGAGAAAGAAATAAGAAAGGAAAAAGTCAAATTATTCCTATGTGTATGCCATAAGTATAGATCATAACTATATAATCTTAAACTTAAAGGTCCTTAAAGACTCTGCCAGAAAACTCTTAGATATTATTCACATTTTTAGCAAAGTAGCAGGGTACAAAATCACCATACAAAAATAAGTGCTTTTCTAAATACTATAACAAACACATTGAGGAAGACATCAGGAAAACAATCCCATTCCCAATAGCAAGAAACCAAGGTATAAACCTTAAAAGGAGGATAAAAACCTCTACAATGAAAACTATAAAACACTGAAGAAATAAATTGAAGACAACACTGGAAGATGGAAAGACCTTTCATGTTCATGGATCAGCAGAATATTGCAAAAATGGTCATATTACTGAAACTGATGCACAGATTCAATACAATCCAAAAACAAAATGTTAAAATTCATATGGAAGCACAAAATACCCCAAATAGCCAAAGAAAATCCTGAGCAGAAAGAGCAATACATAATACTTGCTTTCAAATTATACCATAGAGCCAAAGTAACAAAAACAGTATAGTACTGGCACAGAAATAGACACATAGATCAACGGAATAGAATACAAGACCCAGAAATAACCAACACAGCTACAGCCATCTGATTCTCTATCAAGGTGCCTAACACATATACTGGAGAAAAGACAGCCTCTTCAACAAATGGTGCTGGGAAAACTGGATATATACATGTAGAAGAATGAAACCAAATCCCTATCTCTCACTCTATACAAAAATTAATTCAATATGAATCATTGACCTTTGTGTAAAACCTTAAACTTTCAAAGTACTAGAGAAAAATACAGAGAAAATATTTCAATATGTAGGCATAAGCAATGACTTTCTGAGTAGGGGTCTAATAGCTCAGGAAATAGCAGGAATTGCCAGATGGAATTTCATTAAATTATAAAGTTTCTGAACACAAAACAGTGAAGAGATAGCCTGCAGAATAGGAGAAAGTCTTTGCCAACTATTTATCTGGCAAGGGATTAATATCCTGAATATATAAAGAACTGAAAAACCAAAAGAACAAATAACCCAATGAGTGGGAAAATGAGATAAACCAACACTTCTCAAAAGAAGAAGTATAAATGGCCAAGAAAATTTTGAAAAAATGTTTAACATCCTTATCTATCAGGGGAATACAAATCAAAACTACAATGAGATATTATTTTGGCCCAGTCAGAATAGCTATCATCTAGAAAACAAATAATAACAGGGGAGGATATGGAGATTGGGAAAAGGAACTGTTGGTGGGAATATGAATTAGTCCAGCCACCATGAAAATCAGTATGGAAGTTCCTCAAAAAAACTAAAAGTAGGCCTACCATATGACCCAGCTATACTGTTCCAGGGTATATACCCAAAGGAACCAAAGTCAGCATACAATAGAGATACCTGCAACCACATGTTTATTGTGGCACTATTCACAATAATCAACTCATGGAATTAACCTAGGTTCTCAACAATGTGTGAATGGATAAATAAAATATGGTATGCATGCACAATAGATTATTCAGCCATAAAGAATAAAATTATGTCATTTTTAGGAAAATTGATGGAATGGCAATCATCATTTTAAGCAAAATAAGTCAGACTCAGAAAGACAAATATCACATTTTCTATCACATGCCAAGTGTAGATTAAAAATAAAATTGAAAAAGACATGAAAGTAGAATGGGGGCTATTTGTGATTGCAAGGGGATCAGTGTGTAAGAGGACTTGAGAGGATAACAAAAGGTGGTGAATATGATCAAAGTACATTATACATATATTTGACAATATCATCATGAAATCCATTATTTTGTACAATTAATATACGCTAATAAAATCTTAAAAGAAAAAAACTATTAAATTGGATATTAAATATGTGTAGTAAACACATACATAAAATACCACGAGCTCTCTCAACTGAAAATCCAATCTGTATGTGATTCTAATCTGCATTTGACTTTGTAACCCTCTAAAACTTGAGGGAGTGTAGTTTGGATTCAAGAGTATCTGGTACATGTCAAAGTGAACTTTGGTGATTTTTCAAAAGGCGAATAGGATATTCATGTAGAATATTACAATGTTAGTGAAAACTAGCTTAACTATTTAGAGCTTAATACTGATGAGGAGACAGTGAGATATTTTATACTTGTTGTTTTACTTTTTTGAAAAAGAATCTTAGACTATATTCTTGACGGAAATAGTTATCTTATGAATAGTTATGAATAAGATAAAATGATTATACAGGAAAAAGAATGGATCTCTATTCTCTTCTCAGTATCTAGAAAATGGTACAAGCCATGTTACCTTTCTAAGTAAATAAAAAATTAAAATTTATTAAAAATATAGCATGATCTGAAACATATGTAATATTACTATGCATGTATACAGATTCAAAGTGGGAATGAGTTTAAAAGGCATCCTATAATAGTCACTTTGGGGAAAAACAATCATCTTCACTCATTTTGTGCATGATATAAAATGTTTTCATACAACCAGCAACAAGGCTCCTCATCTCACAAAAATATAAACTATACCAGCACTTTTCAAAGTATGGTCTAAGGACCCCTGGAACTCCTAAAGATACCTGCCCAGCCAGAGGATTTATGAAGTCCTCCCTTGTCCGACTAAACATCTGTGTGAGGCTGAATTTTCTTTTATTTATTGTTTGAGATCAAATCCAGGGACTTGTGTATTCTAGGCAAGCACTCTACCCCTGAGTTACATCTCCATCCTTGAATTTTCTTTATGTACTTCAGTCAAAACAACATAGTGCAACAGATTAGATAAAGAAGCAGATTTGGGAGTCTAGTTGTCTTATATTAAGCTACATAATGGAAGCATCTTAAAATATAATAAAATACCACTCTTCCCAGTGTTGGGCTGGGGTTTTGCTCAGTTGGTGGAATGCTTGCACTGCGTGCTCTGAGGCATTGAATTTGATCCCTAGTACCACACAATGGGAGAAGGACCTGGCAATCCACTCCCAAGGCAATCCCAAAACAGTCTGCCATTGAAAACCCTGTGAGGGTTGCTATGAGTCGGATACTGACTCGAGGGCACCTAACAACAACAAGTACCGCACAAAGGGGAGAAGGACCTGGTAGCCCACTCCCAAAACAATTCCAAAACAATCGGCCATTAAAAACCCTATGAACACCAGAGAAGCACTGACACAATGCCGGGCATGCTACAATGTCTGAAAGCATATCCTCCTGTTGCACATAGGGTCACTATGAGTTGGACTCAACCTGAGGGCACCTAACAACAACAACTTCCCAATTGATTTTTTTTCTCTTTCCTCTCTTTTTATTTTGATAAAAGTATGGATTTCTAATAATTAAAATAAGGTCTTTATATTATCATGTAATATTTTGCTATTTTTAAATGAAGTAGTAAACATTTTCAAATTCTGTTTTAATTTCTAACATAGAAAATAAATCAAAAATTTTAGAGGTTTTTAGTAATTTTTAAGAGTGTAAAGGATTTCTGAGTATAAAAACTTTAAGAACCGCTAAATTATAGATTTTATTATGAGGGTCACTATGAGTTGGACCTGACTTGATGGCACCTAACAACAAGTCTAACAATTTCATTGATATAATTTTGCCTCCGGTTCTGAGAATTTTTCACTTATGCAGCTTTTAAGTTTTATATTGGCTAAATGATCAAATGTGAAAGTAAAACATACCAGTTAGGATTCTTTTTCGTCAGTACTTACTTATCATATGAATCCATTGCAATGACCCATTTGCACAGACCTTCAGCAGCAGTGGAAGCATTTCTAATCTTTTCTGGAACAAAATCTGGATTCGGAATATAATTTTTTCTTATGATATTCATATAAGCTGGAGGAATATTGTCCTTGTCATATTCATGAAGAGACTGTAGAAACCTCATGTCCCCAAGAAGTCTCTTAGCTGGGCCCCAGAAATCCTCAATTTTTTTTCCTGAACCTGTTGGGTCAGGGATTTTGTCAGCTTTGATGCCTTTCAGGATGCATATAGCTTCCATGACAAGCTTGACACCAGCAGGAGGACTCTTCATGGATTTTACCACCGTAATATCCTTGAAAAACATTTTCATTATTAAAAATTGCACTAACTGGTTCCTATTTTTACACTAAGCCTTAAGATACAGAAACCCACTTTGCATGTTGGATAGAAATGGTGGCAGTGATAGAACTGTGTCAAGAATGTAAATCCCAAAGGAAAAGTTAAAACATTAGCAATGGCAACAAAGACTCATAGTAGGTTATCCCACTATAGTGCAAAGTTCTTGCAAGAACTGCTACTTTTATGATAGTTTATACTATTTGGAAGCCTTCTACCTTTTTAAAAGTGTTTGTCATGGACATATATTTCATGTTTCAGGTGAACTCAGAGATCCTTTTGCCAATTTCAAAGGGTTTTCAATTGCTTTAAGTTTGCCAAGTAACATGGAGACACAATGGCACACAATGCTAAGTTCTTTCGTGAACTATGCTCACATGACTCCTAAAAAGCACCTGGCTGAGCTCTTACCTGTGCAGTCAGAGTATCAAGGGCAGCTAGGGCTGACTCTAGTATGGGCAAGGCCTCTGCCAGGTCTGCATCACACTCGTCTTTGATAGCTTTGGCAGCCATGGCTTGATCATTTGCTACTGTTTCGTCAGCTTTCACTATTTTTTCAGTTTTGGCAACCTCTATAGACTCCTTCTCAATGATTATCATCATTTCATCAACTTCTTTGCTAGCAACTTTTAACTGAGGATGCAGCGCCTCCAACTCAAACTGCATCGTGGCTACCTGCGATGCAGCAGAATCTAGTTTTTCCAAACCCACTTCATACCTCTTCTTCATTTTCATGACTTCACTGAAAGCAAATTGATAACACAAGGTTAGTTGTGAGGATTTGTATCGTACATCAAGGAAAAAGTTAAGTGTTCTTGAGTTTTTCAGGCTTTTTAAAGACATAACTAAAAGAGTAATGAGAAAGATTTTCACACGGATTAACAGTCTATGAAAAAATATGAACTCTAGAACACTGGATTGTGCACATTAAGAGCAAACAGTGTATCTTATCCCTTTATGTGTTTACAGTACCTACAGAGTATCTAGGCATTTAAGAAAGGACCAAAATAATAAACACACTGGACACAAGGCAAGGAGCCCCTGGTTCAAAATGAATTATGTACCTCTAAAATCAGTCACCTTGGTAAATTGATTCCAACAATGATATTATTCCTCAAAACCTTCTTCTTATCCCTTACTTTAAACAGACCTCAGTGTTCCAAATATACTACTTTGAATGTTGCCATAGATAAAAATGTGTTGAAGATGTATTACATTTTGAAATTTCTTATTGTTGTTAGGTGCCATGGAGTTGGTTTCAGACTCCTAGCGACCCTACGTACAACAGGTAAAACACTATTGTCAGTGCTTTTCTGATGTTCATAGGGTTTTCAATGGTGGATTAATTTTTGGGAGTGGGTTGCCAGGTCAGTCTCCCAAGCCTACAGTATCTGGTATTCCCAGGAAGTCTCCCATCCAAGTACTAACCAGGCCCGCTTAGCTTCTGAGATCAGACGGGGTCAGATGCCACAGGGCTACAGCCGCAGGCACATCTTAAAATAGGAACATTTTATTATGACGAAAAGGACAAAAGATACATAATAAAGCTCAGTACTTTTTTTTGTGCAAAAGACTATAATGTAATAACAACTGATTAGAAATAATGTGATATTTTGAAGCACTTTCAAACTTAACATTTTAATGTTCTTTCATTTTTATCTATATTCATATATGTTCTCTCTTTAGAGAGAAAATTCTCTATCTTTACAATTTGTTTCATGTTTAAATACTTGATATATCATAATGTTTCAAAGGAAAAAGTGACACACTTAGAAATCCTTTTAAAACAATAAGTTTGAGTATGAAAACAGCTTGAGCTTTAAAAAGTAACCAGAAGAAAAATGAAAGCATTGTCATAGGGGAGAAAAAAAGTAGAATTGAGGGGACAGCACATTTTTGTCACATGTTGAATTCCCTTTGAGCAAAAATGTTTGACAGTAATGGGCACAGAGGGACTAGATAAACAATACTGCATTATGTGTGAATTCAGCCTCAGTTAAAACCTTATGCAGCAAGCACAGAAAAGGTCTCATTCTTACCCGCATGAGGCTGCTTCAGTACAGTGCTTCATACCATGTGACACTTTGCTAGCTTAATCATGTATTTCTTGGCAGGTGACCTGATAACTTGTTTCTAGGTTATATCTGGCCATTAGGAGACCTGAAGGCTTTCACTACTGAGGGAAGTACAACCACAGAGTAGGAATTTTAGTTAAGGTGAAGGAGAATTAAAAATATATATTCTTTAATTTGCAAGAAAATTTTAAGGGAAAAATTTGAAAGATGAAAATGTGAAAGACAAATAAGAACATTTGAAAATGCCTATGACTTTCAGTCTTCCTATATGTACCTTATTATTATAATCTTGTTTTGAGTTAGAATGACATTAAATATTGTGAATGCATCATTAAAGCCTTGACCATGAGTGACATTCAAAATTTAATAAGAATCTCCAAGAAATTTTGATCATCCTAGATAGGAAAAATAAAGAAAAAGAGCAAGATTCCATTAAGTAAAGGTTCATAAGATCTATACCTAAAGATAATTATCTTGAAAGCCAACAAAATAATAAAATACATCTAAGTCTTGTAGCAAGGGTTGGGATTTAGCTCAGTTGGTACAGCACTGCTCTGCAGTCTCTGAGGTCCCGGGGTTCAATTCCCAGCACTGCAAAAATGGGAGAAGGACGCGGCAATCCACTCCCAAGGCAATCCCGAAACAATCAGACATTGAAAACCCTATGAGGGTCACTATGAGTCAGACACTATGGGATGGCACCTAACAACAAGTCACGTAGCAGTCTTGGGTGAGAGATTTCACTACGTACATGGAAAAGTTATCAATGGTATAATCCACAGGAGTGACTAGAAAAATCTGCCTTGGGAGGGCATAGCAATAGCCACTGTGACTGTAGATGAGGAATGTCCCATCAGTATCCAGGTAGCATCCTGGTCAAAATGAGAAAAAAATGCTTCAAAATGCCTGAGAGAGTGGGTTAGCCCCTGGAAGATTTAGAATTAACTATAGAAATATATAATAAAAACAAAACTCAATGGCATTAATATTTTTATATTAAGGAATCTGTGCATAGTTGATATTTTAAGTATTTTTTAAATATTTACAAGAATTTGTCCTGTTAGATTAATAGACTAGCCATGAAATTCCAATATAAACATTGTATCATTGAGCCATAGACTAAGATTTGCACCTTTAGGTAAAAATATCTTGAGTTTTCTGATGTTAAACATTTAGCAGAACTTAAGGCTCACAATTTGTGTAAGTTTAACTCATAAGATTTATAAATTATTTAAATACCTTGTTAAATCAGAATTTCAAAATAAAAATAAGAATTTATCACAAGTATAAATATAATATAAAAGCTGATTTAAATAAGTTTTTGAATGAGATCATATATTAATTGGAGACTCCCTAAGAGAGATTACTAAAGTTTTCTAAATTTTTAATATTCTAGATTAATAAAGTTCTCTTAAATTTCATAATATACAAAGCATTAATGTTTAGAAATTTTTGAATACTAAGTATTAATTCAAATAAACCTTTAATCTTTTCCTTTGTGTGTGTGTGTGTGTGTGTGTGTGTGTGTGTGTGTGTGTATAGTACGTGAGGGTTGAACGTAGGGCTATACACATATTTTGCAAGTGCTCTACCACTACACTGCACCCCAGCCCATTTTTTTTAAATCTTGAGACAAGTTCTGGCTAAATTATGAAGACTGACTGTGGCTTTGGATTCTTGATCCTCCTGGCTCCACCTCCTGAGTCTCTGGGATTATAGGTGTACACCTCCCCGCCTGGCTTCAAAGAAACATTTGAATAAACTTTTCTGAAAATGTCCTTTACGCTTTTTAGAGCATGTAAGTTTCTTAATATTTATAATGATATGTTAAAATAAGAGTTTATTGGAGAAGAAAAGTTGGTCATGTAAATTGAGTGGTTTTCTCTAGTGTCTCAGGTGTTCAGAACCCCAAGAGAAGGTTTTGTATTATCTAATTACTGGTCAAAGGAAAATCACTCTGTAGTGGTGTTTACTCAACATCATTGTCAAAGAACCCTAGGGTCTTACCACTCTGAGGGCACAACTTCATTCTTTCAACAAATATGATTATGTATTTACAACATGCTAGGCAATACATCTGTATGTAAGAAGAAGACCTGCTTCCTACCCTTAAAATGTTTGTGGATTAAATCATTTAAAGGCTTAATAAACAGCATATTTACAGGAAACAAAATTCTGTTATATCATTGATATATCACTTTTGCATACACAAATATTTTTATACTGCCATTGCTTACTGAGAAATATGAAATTTCATCTTTACCTTCTCTTTTTTTCTAACAACAGCTTGAAAGTAGAGATTAACTCAAGGTAAGAGGTGGGAGTCACATAATTGTATCTTTGAAGTTCATTATGGAAAGATACTGATAAATTTATAGTAGAAGTGTGGAAGCTTTTACACATGTCGATACAGCCATTCCGTGTTTCCTCTGACATTTCAATTTCCTCCAAGAATCTAGAGGCAACTGCCTCTAATGCATCTTCAGGCCAAGACTAAAATGAAGATAAATAATTTAGCAATTTATCAGGATTAGTAATAATACAAGTCTGTTACTACTGCAGCCCTTTACAATTTATGGATGTTAGAGGCAAAGAAAGGAGTAGAATGAGGGATGGGCTGGGAAAGACACTTTTATGAGGAAATTTTACCACATACTTGCAAGCTTAGGGCAGGATGGCAATAGCTAGTGCATGTTACAGTAACCCTGTCATTTGCTCTGGGATTAGAGAAATTGTTCATGAGTACTGCAGAAGCAAGGAAGAGGAGAGGAACTATACTTACAGAATGTTTATTTCTGTATGCATTTTATTGTATAATCTCATATAATTCTCCCAGTAATTATCTGGGATCCATGTTATTATCCTTTCCCCCTAAACAATTACTTCCTTGATTTCACTTGGATATAGGCATCTCAAACTCAACAAACCCACAACAGGATTCTTATCTTCCTCAGTTGGTAGAGCACTGCTTCACACTCTCTTGAGGGCTGGGGTTCAATCACTAGCACTGCAAAAATGGGAGAAGGACATGGCAATCCACTCCCAAAACAATCAGCCAATTGAAAACCCTATGAAAGTTGCTATGAGTTAGACTGGACTCAACAGCACCTAACAACAACAACATCATAGCTCAACAAGCCCACAACAGGACTCTTATCTCCTTCATCATAGCTGCAGTCTTTCCTAACTCAGTAAATAGCACCACCATTCATTGATTTGCCAGAGCCAAAAACACAGGAAGCATACTTGATCTCCTCATCTTCCTCAACCCTACATCCATTCCAGGAACAAGTTCTGCAAGCATCATCCCTAAAATAGCTTCCAAACCCCTTTCCTTCTTTCTGTATCTACCACAACTGTCCCAATGCAAGTCTGTTATCATCTGCCTGGAATGTTCTAGTAGTACTGTAGCTGCTTCCATTCTCCACATAGTTGTCAGAGCAATCTCTTCAAAATGCAAACTGACTCATATTTCAACTCTTTGAGGTCCTTCTGGTGGGAATATGATAAAGATCCAAACCAACTTGCAAATTCACTTTATTGGGCCCTGCTCCCCTTTCTTACCTCAACTATACCCCTTCCTCTTGGTTCCTCTGCTCTCACCAACCTGAATGCCTTTTGCCTCTCTCATTCCTTCCATCCAGCCTCCTGCCTTCATTAGTTTACATCTCTACCTAGATCTGCTCAGTACTGGTATTTTGTCTTTCAAGTTTCCTTTTAAAGGTCACCTACCCAGAAAGCCTTTGTTCCCTATATCCTAGCCTGAATGATGGAAATATTTTTTGCTAATTTGACTGTAGAAAGTTCAAGGAAAGCAGGGGTCACGTTTATTCTACTTGCCTCTTCTCCATCTTTTGGAATGTTACCTGCTATGAAGCAAGAAAGAGTTCAACAAACATGTTATACATGAAATAATTTTACCAGGAAAGATAGGTATAATCAATGTAAAATTTTCAAGGTCATAAATGCTTATGTGTTATATCCCACTCAGAATCTCAGCCACAGCCCACAAATTTCCTATTACACATGTCAAGAATGCACTGTGACACACTTTAAAGCCATAATGGAGAATGGAATTCTTTTCACATTAACTTGTTTCCTTTTCCTATTTGCCTGCCTCAGCTCCATCATCTGTTCTCTGCCTTTGTCTGTTCAGTTCTGTGCTTTTTGGTATAGATGTTTCCTAAAATACATGTCCCACTGGCATTTTTCCTCTTGACTTTTGTTGGATTTGGCTAATGGAAAGAGACTGAAGGGTAGAAAAAGAGAGAGGTGGGGGTATGGTAGCTGAGTGCTAAATTTCTGCTTTCCATTCCTATCAGTCAGTTCTGGATCTCTAGGCTCTCTGAGATTCAGTAACAGTCTTCCCTTCTCCACCTTTTATACCCAGGTGTAGTGACAATTTCACCTGCTGCTTTACCACTTGAGTGCTCCAAAATTCTCTCTTGGCTCCCTTAACACTGCATACACCTCTGTAAACAGCCTTTTCATGAAGGTTTCCTCAATGAAGCTTTCAAGCATGCTATTTTCTGTGAGGACACTCATGATACATGAATTTACTCTAAAATTTTCTATAATATGTTGAGATTAATGGCTATATATACACTTAACTTTTTCTATCATGAATTGTATAGTTACAATTGCATAAAATATATTATGATGGATTAATAAATTTTGAAAGATTACATTTGTGGGTGGAATAGGTAAAATAAGTTATGATCCTGATGTGATAATTGCACAGTGCATATATGAACTGAATTTACCACTCTATACCCCATATATATGTATGATGAAAATACTTAATAAAAAATAAAATGAAATAAGTCACCATGATGATAGGGAGTCAACAGTTCTGGAAGTCTATCTAAAATTTACATGGTAGTACCTGAAACCAGTCAATGGTACAGCAGTTAACAAGAGCAGGGAACTTTCTAAGACGATTCCGAAACGCATCTCCAATGGGACTCATGGCAAGGACCACATGAAGTTGGTTGCGGCAGCGATCAATAAACATATTGAAAAGGGCTATGGGGCTTCCATCCGTTTGCTTGGTTTTATCCCGTTGGCGGTCTAACTGACGCATCTTTTCGCATATCTCTTGCTTCTCATCTAATGCAAAGAGATTTGGAACCTCCCCAGCATTTAGCAGATTGTTGACATCCTCTAGAAATGACTCTCTTTTAATCTGAGTGTCTGTAAACAGGAAGACACCCTGCATGTCACCTTCAGCACATTTCCTTAAGATCACTTTTAAATCTTCACGCCACTCATTATTACCATAGCCCTTGGAGATTTCAACCTGGAAAACTGAATAATCAGCCATGTGGGCAGCTAATCTGGTGACAGACTGTCTTCCACTCCCCCCAACTCCAACCAGGAGAGCATGGCTTCGAGGCTGCTTTAAGATCCTAGAAATTCTGCTGATGTGTTCTATGGCAAATCGGAATAAGACAAGGTTCATGGGTTTTTTGCTCATATTGTTGTATTCTTCTAGATGAGCTTCTACAATCACTCGAAGATTATCCACATTTTTGACTTCTCTGTAGCTGGTATCTTCCCTTTTGGGATCATGGAAATCACAAAACATTAAGCTTCTTAAGTCATCTTCTTCCACCACTCCATCATTATCAAAATCCAAACTTATAAAAAGCTCATGAAAATCTTCCATCATATAATTTTTCAAAATTTCTTGTATGTGGTTAACAAGCCAACTTCTGTCTGCATTATCCAGAAGGCGATCATAGTATACTCTAAGGACCTGTATAATTTTAAAAGGTGGCTTTAGGAACTACTTTTCTTAATTCTGTAATATAAACTATAAAATAACAAAAAATACATAATATAAAATACTGTCAGAAAATTTCTATAGGTTTTGTTAAATGAATATCCATTTTACTGTTGTTAGGTGCCGTCGAGTCATCGGTATCCGACTCATAGCGACCGTCATAGGGTTTTCAATGGCTGACTGTTTCGGGATTGCCTTGGGAGTGGATTGCCAGGTCCTTCTCCCAATCCATTTTACTAATAATGCTTATTTTAAATATTAATTTTGACCTTATCTATTTGAAACAATAAAGTTCCATTCGGTTATCAATAAATGAAAGGTAATTTGGAGGCACTGTGTAGATTGTGTAGATTTGAAGAGAATGAAGGACTTGAGAAGGTAAGTGACTGCCTCTGCTAGTCACTCAGACTTGGATTACACAGATGGGCACTGAT
Source organism: Pedetes capensis (assembly GCA_007922755.1). Taxonomy (NCBI): domain Eukaryota; kingdom Metazoa; phylum Chordata; class Mammalia; order Rodentia; family Pedetidae; genus Pedetes; species Pedetes capensis. The sequence goes on from VMDO01010807.1 coordinate 53,128, forward strand.
ATCCAGGGTCTACCACATCTCCTATGACATTTCCTTTTTCCAAGAAAGATGACTCTTGAAACTTACTGGCAAATCAATACATATTTTTTACAGTATATTTTCTAGATAAAAAGAAAATGTCTTGTGGGAAAGAGTTGTTCCAGACATCTGATAATTATTTTTGTTGGAAGTCATCCCAGCGGCCAAGTTACTAAAATAAATCTCTGGTTATATGCAACATATGTAATTGCAAGAAATAACCAAATTTGGTATATGCATATCATTCCCTTGAAGTGGTAGAAGTATCCCAAGGTTACAGTTTGTTTTAGAATTATGCTGTCCCTACCTCAAATTTATATGCTGAAGTTACCCTCACCCTCAATGTGGACTATATTGGGACACAGGGCCTCTAAGGAGGTAATTAAGTTTAAATGAGATCTTAAATGAGATCTAAACTATTAGGACTTAGTGTCCTACATGTTCTCTTGCTTGCCTGCCCCACCCCTCTGTCCCACTTTTCTCTTCTGATCTGCAGAACTGTGAGAAAATCTATTTCAATTGTTAAGCTACCAGTTCCGTGATATTTTGTTATGGCATCCCAAGCAGACTAACACACATACAAGTAAGGCATATTTTTGTCAGCAGAACTTTGGGTCCTGGTTTTGCTCTGCTATTTGGGGCAAGTTGCTGAAATAGTTTATATCAGCTTCTTCACCTATAAAATGGTAGTAGTGATGCCTATTTATCAAATTTCAGAGATTTGAACCACAAATAAAATGTCAACATATGTGAAAACACTACAGAATTGAAATATGCAATTATGACAAACTGCCTTAGCATCAGGCTAACAGTGTTGGAGAATCATGGTTGTAGTGTGAAACTGTTGTCAAATCAATGATTTAATAGCATCCTCCCTATTTCTAATAATGATATAATTTAAGCCTCCTCCATATTCCAAACAGTTCAAAAGCTATTTCTTTATGGAACAACATAGTTTTCCAACCTATGCTAACAGTCACTTCCTTGAAGTGAGATACTGAAGACTTGAGACAATATTCCTGTGGGAGGAGGAAACTAAGTTAAAACAACTCCACATACCAGGATCAATGCTTGAGCATGAATCAGTATACTATTATCTAGCTAATAATTTGGCAAGAAGTTAAGGCAGTGTCTCTCAAAGATGGCTGTTAGGCCAGGACAGGGTGACAGGTATTAGAATGATAAACAGGCTGAGATAACAGACATGGACTGGCACATGCCCACAAAATTACTATGATATAATCCCATATAACAATGATGTGATTGGACAATGGTCTTGGCAATTAGCTATTATTGTGTAAAAGTCTTAAGAAGCCTTTCTGCCAGCACCTGGCATGCAGAGAGGTCTAGGAAGTATGGAGAGGACTGGGGTACAGGGATAGGACTGGGGGCCATGGAGAAGCACTGAAGCACACAGATGGCGGCTGCAGGTGGCAGCACCACAGAGAGTATGGAGAGGAGCACTCTAGAATAAAGAATGTTTTGGTTTTGCTGTAGGCCCCAAGCATCAATCTCTGGCTGAGGAGCTCAACCAAGGTTCAACAAATGGTGCAGTTGAGTGGAACAATGGTCAATACATCTGCACTGGAATCATCTGAGGTAGTTGCTAAAATGCAGATTCCAGTGCCCAAATCAAACCTACTAACCTAAAAATCCTGAGGATGGTGCTTGGGACTATCCTTTCTTTTCACCTCTTTATTCTTTTCCATCTACAAGGTGCAAAAATATTAAGTATACAATTCAAAGGATTTTTGCACATTGACACATTCAGGAAACCATAATTGAAACCAAGATATAGAATATTTCCAGCACCTGAGCATGTTCATTCCTGTTGATACCCTGCCTTTCTCTCTCCTCATTCCCCATAGAGAACCATTAGTCTATCCCCATCTACCATATTTTCAAAAGTTACATGTGAAACTTTCTATATAAATCTAAATGGTTACAAAGAATACAATTTATAGCATACTTGTGATTTGTTCTTTGAATTTATTTATGCCAAAGTATTAATTGAATGTTTTAAAAATAAAGATAAAATTCACATAACATAAAATTCACTGTGTCTCTGTGTGTGTGCGTGCGTGCACGCATGTGCACAGTGCATAGGATCAGACCCAGGGCCTTGCTTATACTGAGCAAGCACTCTACCATTCAGCTATATCACCAGCCCCAAATTTATTCTTTTAAAGTATACAACTCAATGGTTTTTAGAATACTCACAAAGTTGTACAACCACTAACCACTTTGGAATTATCTAATTCCAAAGTTTTTTGTCACCCCCTCAAAAAAAAAAAAAAAAAAACCTGGTACCTATTAGCAGGTAATTCCCCCACAAGCCCCTGACAACTACAAATCTAGTTACTGTCTCCATGGATTTGCTTATTCTGGACATTTCACATTAACAGAATATGATAAGTGACCTTTTGTGTGTGGCTTCTTTTACTTTGCATAAGGTTTTCTAGATTCATTTGTAAGACCTTCCTCACTTTATCCATTTGCCATACTGTGTGTCTGTATTTTGGACATATTGTCAGGAGGGACATATTGTCAGGATGTCCCAAGGACATCATGTTTGGGAGAGTGGTGGGTCAGTGAAAAAAAGGAAAATCCCCAACTAGATGGATTGATTCAGTGTCTGAAACAATGGGCTTAAACAGAAAAAATGTCATGTGCATGGCACAGTGTCAGGAGTGTTTTGTTCTGTTGTACTTAGGGTTACTATGAGTTGGATCCAACTCAATGGCACCTAACAAAAACAACATATAAAGGCTTAATAAAGTCCACTGTATGTATATACAATATTGTATTTGCCCACTCATCAACTGAAAAAGATTTTATTGTTTCTACTTTTTGGAAAGTATGAATAATTCTGCTTATACTATTCATGTATAAATTTGTTTTGTGTGTATACACACATACGAGGCTATGAGTAGAATTGCTAGTATGTTAACTATGTTCAGTCTTTTGATGAACTACCAAATCGTTTTCCATGTTACATTTCCATTAGCAGTATATGAAGCTTCCAATTGTTTCTTATCCTCACCAATACTGTTCTTATTCATCATTTTGATTACAGCCACCCTAGTGGGTGGAGGGGTACTTCTTTGTAGCTTTGATTTCTCTAATGACTAATCATATGGAATGCATTTTCATGTGTCTATTTTTATATCATATTTGGAGTAATATCTACTAAAATCCTCTTCCCACTTTTAAACTGGGTCATATTAAGTGCAGTTGTCACAATTTCTTATGCATTATAGAAACTACACACCCAGGATTTACAAGAATTCTCTGTCATTCTATGTATAGTCTTTTCGCTTTCTTGATAGTGTCCAATGAAGCATGAAACTTCTTAATTTTGGTGAAATCCATTTATCTTTTTTCATGTTTTTTTTGCCAAATATCTATAGTTAACAAGCAAATCAAGTAATATGCTCACTAAAGTCTGAGAACCATTGGAAAGCCAAAGGGAATAAGAGTAAGCCAGGGTTTTTTAATCTTTAAAGCATTTCAGGAAATTATGTTAGGTCCTCTAGTGTGATAACAATGTCTGATAAGGAAACAGACACCTACCATAGTCTCTGACATGTATTAGGCCTTGAAGGAATGTTCCTTGAGTGAGCAGAAATAAAGCACAAATTAGAGTGCTAAGTTCAATCACCTCATATTTTTTTGAAATTCTGAGAACAATGTGCCAAGCATTGTTCTTGGCACTGCAGATAAATCAGTGAAAAAAAGAAAAAGAAAGGTCTTCCTTATTCACCTTGAGAGCTACCTGAGGAAGATGGACAATAACATAAGTGAATTATATACAGGTGTTATGGAAAGAAGGGAAATAGAACAGCACAGGAAAGATTGACTTGCTAGGGAAGGAGTGGGGAGTGGGGCTGCAGTATCAAATCAGGTGGCCAGTGTGGACCTCCTGGAAGAGGAAAGATTTGATCAAACATAACAGGGAACTAGCCCAGAGGCTCAATAACAGGGGAAGAGTGTTCTCGCACAGCCAACAGGCAGGGGCTTGCACTGCTGGTGAAGAAGGAATGAGAGCCACAGCAGAGGGGCACCCTGAGGGCAAAAAAGGGAGGGGAAACAAAACAGGTTTTATGGGCCACTGGACTGTTATGCTGAATTCATCAAGTGAATTCATTGAGTAATGGGACGTGTTCTTGCAAGGTTTGGAGCTGAGGACCTAAACTCACAATATACATATGTACATATATGTGTACATATGAGAATACAAAGTAATTATTTAAAATTATAAGTTTTTATGTTATGAGCCTCATTAAATTCCTGAAGATTTCATCATTAAAATGCAAAAACTGGCATTTAAAGCAGTATAAAATCTGAAAAAGCATAAAAAGTTATAGTATATACTCCAAATATCCCACAGCACATAGGAACTATTCCAGTAATTGGAAGAAAGCAATGGTATATATAATCCAAAGTGACAAAACCTATTAACAATAAGTAAATCTGCTTGTTTTCTTTCCTTTACACACCCATTCACCTGTTTTTATTGAGTGCTTGTCATGTGCCAGGCACTGAGTAAAGTAGTGAATAAATAAAAGTTGCTGTTCTCATAAGGATCTATTGTAACAAAGACAAGAAGCAAGCAAAACAATTAGAATGTGTCACGTGGTGTTCAATATTATGAAGAACAAAGCAAAATGAGGGATAATGAAGCTGCAGGGGATGAGGTGGCTTATAGATAAGGGGATATTTGAGCAAAGACCTTAAGGAAAGGAGTGGGCAAGTCTCGTATCCAATAAGGAAAGAATGTTTCAGGCAGAAAGATCAGGGCAAAACTCCCGAGATGAATGCTAGATGCTTCCTAGAGTAAGATTGGCTCATGACAAAATGATGCCATAGGCAATACACTCTGCTGTGGTTTGAAACTTTATGTCTCCACAAAACTTAAATGTTGAAATCCTCATCCCAGGGTGATAGTGTTCAGAGGTGGGGCTTTGGGAAATAATTAGGTCCTGGGAACAGAGCTTTCATAAATGGGATTAATGTTTTATAAAGGAGCCTGAGAGCCCTTCACCCTGTCCACCATGTGAAGACACAGGGAGAAGGCCCTGACTATGAGAGAGGAAGAAGGCTTTTCCCAGACACCAAATCTGCCAGCATCTTGATCTTGGATTTCTCAGCTTCCAGAACTGTGAGAAATAAATGCCAGGTGTTGACAAACTACTCAGTTTAAGGTTCCTTGCTATAACAGCCTGAACAAACTAAGGAACACTCTTTCCCTTCTGGCTTCTTTCCCTCGCCACCTTTCTCCAAATTTCTATTACCCATTGGATCACAAAACTCAGAGCCCATGTCCACACCCTAACATGTAGGAAACATTCAGCCAGTTAAGTAAGTGACAGGGAAGAACTGTGAGAATCACCAGATCATTCTTGATCCACAGCAACCTTGCTGTGGCCAAAATTTTCAAGTAGAGTGATGGTGACTTCAATATATACTTGAATGTGTAAGAATTTAGGAATCAAATTGTATATCTAAAAAGCCTAGAGAAGCAAGTGTGTTGAGATCTTTCAAAATTTGTGTGACTGTACCACATTGTTTTAACATAGCAGCACACCCCCACTCTTTAGGTTTCTTGTTGTTGTTGTTGTTAGGTGCCATCAAGTCGGTATCTGACTCATAGCAACCCTCATAGGGTTTTCAATGGTTGACTGTTTTGTGATTGCCTTGGGTGTGGATTGCCTGGTCCTTCTCCCATATTTGCGGTGCTGGGAATTGAACTTGGGACCTCAGAGACTGCAGCGCAGCGCTCTACCAACTGAGCTAAATCCCAGCCCTTAGGTTTCTTTAGCTACATTTTTTTGGTGGTACATGAGGGCTGAACCCAGGGCCTCACACATATTTTACAAGTACAGTTCCACTGAGATGCTCTTCTTTTAAAAAAATTTTTATGTTGAGCCACAGTCGCACTAAATTATGCAGGCTGCCTCTGGCCTCAAACGTGCAATTCTCTTGCCCCTGCTTCACGAGTTGCTGGGATTACAGGCCTGTGCCATCGTGTCCAGTTGTCTTAGCTACATCACTGAAATAACTAAATTATTTATATATTTAAAGTAGGTTAGGGTTAGACATTTTTCCTCCCACTCTTCCATAATCCTTTTGTCCTAAAAAAAAACCCTGAACTATTATTTTCATGTGTTACTTTTTGTATTCTCTCTCTTCTCCCTCCTTCTACCAAGTTTTTATCAGAAAATGCATATCAATGTACTTATTCCAAGGAGAACTTAGGTACATTTTCATATACTTTTTTTTGCTCTCAAACTATGAATTCTCTAACTGGTTTGCTTTGTAGTTTTGGGTTTTTGTTTTGTTTTGTTTTGCTTTGTTTTGTTTTGTTTAGCATTTAACAATACTACAAATAATGAAAATTAACACATTCATTTCTAATGAAAACATCTCCTTAAAAAATGTTCCATCACAAAAATGTTTTTAATAAAACTAAAAGGGATTAGAGGGTTTGGCTCTGTGCTCTCTGAGGCCCTGGGTTCATTCCCCAACATCCCCCAAATGTTAGAAAGATGTGGCAATCCACTCTTGAAGCAATCCCAACACAATCAGCCACTGAAATCCCTATGAATAGCAGAGAAGCATTGACATAGTGCCAGGCATTGCACAGTGTCAGGGAGTATTTCATTATGTTGTACATAGGTTCGCTATGAGTTGGCCCAACTCAACAGCACCTAACAACAAAAGGGATTAAGTCATTTAAAGGAGATTGATTCAAATTAATATCTTTCAAAATATCCTATAAATTAATAAAAATTTCTAAAATGGGAGATTAGGCATTTTAAACACAATATCTTAATAATAAATATTTTTAAAATCATCTTGATTGTGGCCTTCATAATACCAAATAGCTAAACACATTTTGACAATATAAGTTCCTAAATATTTCTTTTTCACCCAGCTGTTGGCACAGTAAGTCTTTGTTTCTTGCAAAATCACATTGCAATTACATGAATTTTACCTCATGAACCCAAAGACGTTTAATCACTTCTTTGGTTTCTGCTGTTTCTGGTCTCGACAAACAAATCCCTTGAATGACACGGGAGAAATCACGAAGGTTGAACAAGTAGTGGGATTTAGCTGGAGTAGGCAAGAGATTCTTCATTGCATCTTTATAGAGAGTCATTGTGCCTTTTACAATTTGTGTGGTCAAATCTAGAAAATCATCTGGAAATTTGTAACTTAAGAAAAAATTTAAATAAGAAAAACATATTAGCAAATACAGAATTGAGTTGCATGAGTGATATTTAACATAACCAAAATAACATTTTACTTCTAACTGAATCAATTTGATTTATAAAATTCCAATTTCTTGTTATAATAATAGGCTTTTACTTCTCTTAAAGCTACTTTCCATTCACAATTTTACACTATGTTCAAAGAAATATTGTGATCCTTTTCAGGATCAGTTTGTTGTTGTCATTAGGTGCCAACAAGTCAGGTCTGACTCATAGCAATCCTCACAGGGTTTTCAATGGCTTATTGTTTTGGGATTGCTTCAGGAGTGGACTACCACATCCTTCTCCCATAGGATCAGTTTAATGGACTTAAAACTACCTTTAAAAAGTAGCCAAGGAACCCATAGCTAATTCAAAATCCAATCCCACTAGACAGATGCTTCCTAACTCTTTTACTCCCTGATGTTCTCAATTGCATGTAACTAGAATCTATAAAAAAAATGAATGGCATAGATACTTTCAGAGAAAAAGGAGAAAATAAAAATACATTATAAAGAAAAAAGAGAGTAGCTCAGAGGAAGAACATTTGCCTAGCATGTGCAAGGAGCTGGATTTGATCTGTAGCATAGGAAAGGAAAGGAAAGAAAAGGAAAGGGGTAGGGAGGGAAAGGGAAGGGAGGGAGTAGAGAGGGAAAGGGAAAGGGGGAGAAGGAGAAGTGATGGGAAAGGAGAGGAAGGAGGGGAGCGGAAGCAAAGGGAAGGGAAGGGAAGGGAAGGGTAGAGAAGGGAGGGAGGGAGGAAGGAAAAGAGTGAGCTGAGATAAAAAGAGCAAAGAGAATGATTAAAGTAAAAAGAAAAAACATGGAGAAGGAATATTCATTTGGAAAGATTAGCTATATTTAATTGCTCACTTAACAGGAAGCCAGCCATCTCCTCTATCACTACTGGATGGGGCAAAGAATAACACTGTCCTAAGAATGGGCATTATGGAGTCAAGATAGCCACTCCCACATGAGCATGGCTTGCTGACATCCATGTAGCTTGTGGTTTAGAACTGAATCTCCAGAGCTGGGGGAACAACATTGCCCCAGGGAACAAGCTCCAACTCTACACTCTGAAATTTGGACATAGATACCCCTGAAGAAATCAAGAGTTCTTTCTACTAAAGGGTATCAAAGTCCCAGCATAAACCTGACACATTTTACCAGCACTAATTGTACTTAGTTGTAAAAACTCAAAATAATAATTCAAACATAGACATATTATATACAACATAATGCTCTGACTCCTTTGTTTTATACTTTCACCCTGGGATGTGTGAGAAATGGGGGTCGAGGGGGAGACAATATCTGTTGCCTTTTCTTTGTCCAGGGATGCTTTAATGGAAACATTTAAGAACCACTATTTATAAAATCTATTAGAAACATATCAGTATATTTCTTAATAAAAAAGCAAACAAACTTCTTACCAGATTTTTAAATGCCAGGTTAAGATTCTAGAAAAGATTGCAAACATGGATTTATCACTGAACTCATTGATTGTTATAATGTTGAAATGTCTCATGTATCGAGGAGTTACTGGATTTCGGCCACCACCTAAATATTAAAAAGGATAATTCTTAATAATGCTACTAGTACTGGAGTATTTTTTCTCCAACACTTTACATTTTAAAATAACTTGAAGAACGTGTGGGTTTGAATCTAAAATTTCCCCCAAAGGTCATGTGTGTGAACATTTGGTCCCCAGCTGGTGGTGCTGTTGGTGGAGACCACAGAACTCAGGAGGTAGGTCCTTGCTTTGCAGAAGCAAGTCACTGAAGATGGGACTACGGAAGTTTTATACAGGCCTCCAGTTCCAGTAGCTGTTTCTCCTCCTAATCCACCATGACATGAAGTTCTCGGCCCTGCTGCCTGCCCGCGTCATGTCTGCCCTGCATCCATGGTTTGAAGTCCTTTAACTGTGAACCCCAAATAAGCCTTTCCTCTCATAATTTGGTTCTGTCAGGTATTTTGCCACAGAAGCATACAAGCTGATTGATACAAAGGATGACAAATGCATGACACACTAAAAAGTTAAAAGTACCCAACTGTTTAGGTAATCCTAATATCAAAACTGGAGAAGGACCTGGCAATCCACTCCCAAGGCAATCCCGAAACAGTCAGCCATTGAAAACCTTATGAGGGTCACTATGAGTTGGATACCGACTCGACAGCACCTAACAACAACAACAATATCAAAACTATTTCTCTTCAAATTCAAGATGTTTTTCTAGTTGAATTATTTGAATGAATTCAAGTAACTAGACATGATCTTGGGTCTGGTCTATGTTGCTAAAGGAAATGACACCAGACAGAATTGGCCATTTGCCATGTTTTCCATGGTTCATAGCCCAAAGCAGTAAACATTCTCAATAAAATTCAATATTAAGATACAATATTATACAATATTAATATAATCTTGGTGAATGTGACTGTCTAAATATTAGGTCCTTCTCATATAACCAAAATTCAGCACAATCCTGGCATATAGCCTAAATCTTTCCCTACATCTTATAATGAACTTCTCTAAAACTAGTCTATATAGTGCAAGCCCCTACTTCACTGACTGCTTATATTTTTTAAAATTTAGGGATTATCCAAATGCAGTAGCACATGTCTGTAATCCCAGCTACTCAAGAGGCAGTAAGATTGCGAGTTTGAGACGAGAGGCAGTCTGCATAACTTAGTGAGACCCTGTCTCAAGATAAAAAATAAAAAATGGGCTGGGGTGCAACTTAGTGATAAAGCTCTTGCAAAGTATGCACAAGGCCCAGTACCACTAAATTAATTAATTATGTTACTTTCATAAAATAATGATTAAATCTTCAAGCATGAGACTGTAATAAGTGACTTAGAATTTAATATATCATTTTACAAAAATCTATGATCTTTAAAACATACAGGGCTGAAAACATAGTTCACAAGCAGGGCACATGCTCAGCATACTCCCGGCCCTTTGTTCAATCACCAGTACCACAAACAAAACATATAGACAAGTTGCATTTATTTCTTAAAGGGAATCCATTATGAAACCTTTGGTAAGAAGTGATTTTAAGCTGGGCACCATGGTGTATGCCTATAATCCCAGCTACTTGGGATACTGAGGTAGGAGGATTGCAAGTTAAAGGCCAGAGGCTGCCTACACAACTCAGTGAGACCCTGTTTCAAGACAAAAAAGAAAAAGAAAAAAAAAAAGGCAGGGAGTGCAGCTCAGTGGTAGAGCACTTGCCTACCATGTGTAAGGCCCTGGGTTCAACCTCCCAATATTGCAAATATAAAAAACAAAAAAGAAGTGATTTTAAAAGTACATGGTATCTTTAAAATATACTGTGCATAAATGTATAGGTACATATTTTATGTTTGTTTAAAGATAGATGATAGGTACATATTTTATGTTTGCTTAAAGATAGATGAATCGGTATTTAGCTTCTATTATTGAATTATGCCGGGCTATTTCTGAAAACATGCATAATGTGTGAGACCACATACCTATAACTGGGAGAAATAGTTCTACAGATCAACAGTTATATATGTCTATGAATTTATATGCATATAATGACCACTGATTTACTTGGGCAAGTTTAATGAGGTGGTTAAAGGGTTGCAGAAGGAAAAGTGAAATTTCATCTATCCCAACTCTGTCTCCAACACTTCCTCCCAAAGAACATTCAGAAATAGTGGTATTTATAGAAAATGGGGTCCCAGGGGAAAACACCTAATGGATTCAGCCTACTCTTTTGTCCAGGGCCTGAGTTGGCAGGGGAAAGTGGACACTTGAATACAAATGACTGGCTTGGGGCAAAGCTCCTGAAACTCAGAAGTCATATATATTTTTATTAAAAAAAAAAAAGAAGAAAAAAAAAAGGTTGAACACAGCTAAGGAGTGTGCTGAGAGCAGTTACCACTCCAGAACAAATTGCCTGTGTTGAAGGTCAGGTGATAGTTAGGGATAGGAGGCAAATACCAGAGATTCCTGGAAGTGGCATATTCAGAGAAGAAAAATTTAAAAAACAGAATACCAGCTTAAGAATAGGAAGAGAACAGTTAAAACTCTGTAGTTCATTGTGTCAAGGCATTTTAGACACACTAGCATATTTTTTTAACAACATAGAAATTCCTTTCAACTTATAAATTTCTCTTGGAAATATAAAGGATCCTTATGTGTTAATTCTTTGGCTACTTCCCATTTAAATTCCTCTTAGCAGCCAGTCTAAATCCAGAGACTAAAGAGAATAGGACTTAACAGAGGTAGAAGAAAGATGATCTTTGAAGTAGGACCATTCTATACAATTAAAGCATTAAAGGATGTAACAGAAGGAAATGAGCTACCACAGGGGGATCTAGCTTGGTTCTCAGAATGGAGGGGCAGGAAATGGGGAGCCAAGTCCCAGAAAGGGGGAGAGAAAAGGGTTTGGAAGAATTAGTAGGTGAATGGCCCAAGCAATGCTTCCCAAGTTATAGAGTTGGCTATGAAGGTGCATCCCATTAGGTCACAGTGAATATACATAGAAAATATACACACAAAACAGTGTGACTCAAATCATCCAAATGTGTGTCTCTTTCTTTCTCCAGTTATCTATTTAGATAAAGCCAGAGTGATTTTTCCATCATAATAATCACACACTCAGAGTATGTACCTGGAGGTCCCATAGCACACATAATCTGAATGTCCACTAGTTTAATCACAGAACAATCTTTGAGGTCATACCAATTCCAGTGATCTAACCATTGTCTAAGTAACTCAATGGGAGGCTGAGCCCCATAAACCTCTCGAGCAGGCATGTTGACATCATCTACAAAGACAATCTAAGAATGAAAAGAGAAGAGATATCAGAAAATATTAATACCTTAGCATACTGTCCTACTGTGTAAACAATATTAAGGCAAATTATTAGATTATGTGCTTGTACAGTATATATGAAGGAAATGATGGCAGCTTTTCCAAACAAGAATAACATCTTTTGCTTTCACAAAATGAGATATTTTCCCTATTACTTCCTCCTCTAGAAATAGAAAACCTTCTCATTACTAATGTTTATAGGTTAGTAGTTTAGGATTTATTACGCCTCTCATGGGCTAGGGTTCATCTCAATTGGTAGAGTGCTGCTCAGTGTGCTCTGAGGCCCTGGGTTTGATCCCCAGCACAACAAAAGTGGGAGAAGGACATGGCAGCCCAGTCTCGAAACAATCAGCCATTGAAAACCCTATGAATAGTAGAGAAGCACTGACGTAGTGCCAGGCATGGCACAGTGTCAGGGAGTGTTTCATTCTGTTGTACATAGGATCATTATGAGCTGGACTCAAAAGCACCTAACAACAACAACAATCCTCTCAGATGATCTATTTCTCATCATACCTTGCCATTTTTCCCTGTATAATACTTCAATTCATTAAAATAGATTAAAAAGGTGTGATTTTTTAGAGGATTATAACCTTTGAATGGCGAAGGTTAGAGTGAAAAGAGAATTCTTTGTAGAGGAACACAGGTAAGTTGGTGGCTGAGTGGTTAAAGGTCTAGCAAAGCAAGCAGCAAATACCCTGCCAAGTAAAAATGGTAGTGAAAGAATTAGAATTCTCAAATACTTTACTTTCAATTCAAAGGGCAATTGTTTGTTTTTAACATCAAGATGTCTAGTGCACATACAAACATGACTAGTTTTAGGAAATTTTTCATCAAAGTTTGTGACTTCAAGAAAACAAAGATGTCAATCTTTAGTATATTTGTTTTCCTTTTTCTGATTGTAGTAATGTTCATAAACAGGGCAAGTATTGTACTATGAATACAGGGGGAAAAAAGCAATTACCATTCTCTTCCCTAAAGGAGGACCAAAAACTCCCTTTCTTCTTTTGTCCAATTTTGACATGATAATATTCTGAGTTTGAGCTGCTGTAGTCTGTGCTGAGAAGTTAATTATCAGAGGTTTGTAAATTTCCTTATTGAGTTGATTTAAAAGAAAATTCTGCATAATAAGAAATAACAAAATGAGCCAAAATTGAAACTGTGTTTTGACATTTAGGAATAAATACTAAGTATTGCTGACAGACTCAAGTTTAACCTCACATCTCACAACAATGTAAAAAGAGATGGAATCAATAGGAATAACAGTTACCATGCCAACGCAGCATCTCTGTCTGTCCAGGTCTCTTGCATACAGCTTCTCTGTTTTTCATAAGCACCGCGAAGAGCATATATTCTTTCTTAACATGAAATCACAGGCACTCAGAAGTTACGAACATCGCCTTGGGTTTCAGAGATGGGCAAGAATTCAGCCTGCCATTTGTCTCTGTCTAAACTAGTGTTCTTTTTAACATAATTTATTGTATTTCCACTTATATACCCATTTATCTTACTATAAGTTAGAAAAGCTTAAAAATATAATTGTATTTTCAGAATGGAATTCACTGGAAAGCAGGTAGAATTATGATGGTTCTTAATTAAGATGTGTGACAGGGCATATCACAATTTTCCAAGGAGCTCTTCAAAATATGCTTGACTCTCCTTGTTCTTCCTTCTCTCCCTCAAAAATAGGGCATATTTTCTTCCCAGTTAAAGCCCAGTCAACTGGAAAATCTTAAGTAAATCACACGTTTTTAGTAAGTACTACCATCTACCACATACATATATGGGCAAGGAGAGCAGAAGGTAAGGTTTTGTTTTTTGTTTTGTTTTGTTTTTGTTTTTTGGCCTGTTCCAAACTTTACTTAAGTGCTTCCAGCATTCAGCTGGATACTACATTATTAACCCAAAATATCAGGTAGTAAAATACTTTAAACAAGTCCCTTTTTCATAATATAACTATGCGCTAAGCATTATATTAAGTGAAAATTTTGAAAGCATTCTTTTAAATATTAACTTATTTCTCAATAAATATTAACTTCATTAATAACTGTCTTATACATGTCAGGAGTACTTGGAGGTAGAACAGATAGAGAAAATGAGAAAGGAGAGTCAACTGCTGATCAGAGATTCTGGAATTAGGGCTAACTTTCACTCTTTCCACCAGCTCAGCAAGAGCTACTTTTTAAATTTTAAATTATTCTCATCTGCATAAAATGAACACATTTGCACAGTAGTACGTGAAATCCCAGCAACTCAAAGTGGAGGTAGGATTATCAGATTATCAAAAGTCTGAGGGCAGACACAGCCTGCATAATTTAGCAAGACCCTGTCTCAAAATAAAAAGTAAAAAAGGTGGCTGGGGGTGTGGCTCAGGGGTAGAGTACTTGTAAAAAGCATGCATGCAGCCCTGGGTTGAACTTCGAGTATACAAAAAATAAATAAATAAATAAATAATAAAAAAAAATTTTAATTAAAAAAAAAGAAAGAAAGAAAGAAAGAAAAAGGCACATTCTTTGCCAGTTAGAATAGCAAAACGTAGGAATGGCAAAGTTCAGAAGGTAAGGTAGGCAAGAATATATTTTCATCATTTTATTGTTAAAATAACTTTTCTTAGCCAAATGTAGTGGCACACGCATGTTATTCTAGCACTTAGGAAACAAAGTCAGGAGGATCAGCAGCCTGGGCTATAGGGTGTTTGTGACCATCCTGGACTACATGGCAAGACACTATCTCAAAATATAAATTAAAAAATAAATTAAATATTTTTTCATGACTATGTATGTGATAGATTATTTCAAGAGAAAAATGGTTTGGAAACAAGCAATTGTGTTTTTTAAAAATTATTCTGAGCAGCTACCATAATGAAGGAATCTCATGACATGCCTCTATAAAGCAAATCCACACAAGTATTCTATATTATCACTTAAGATTCTGTCCAAAAAATTATTTCACTGTGCATGGTAAATAGCACGAACATTTTTATTACAATGCATTTTTCAGCTAAAAATGACAGTCACAAGGTAACAAATAAATTTTTGTCAGATGGATGGAGGAATAGACAGACAGACTAAATGGAACAGAATGAAAACGGATGCTCAACACGTGTTTAAGTCCTGGCACAGAAATTTAGCAATGAGCATTGAGACCATTTAAAAGCAGAACTAAATCTAATTATAAAAATATAATTATAAAAAACAAAATCCAAATGTAACTAATATTTTAAACTATTAAGAAGAAATGCATAATAATTTACCAGTAATAATCTGAGGATTTAAAAATCTCATTCTTACTAGAGAGTGGTAAAGAGAATACAGGAATAGGAGAATAGGGGAACAGAGATAGTAATATTGCATCATTCCATAGCTAACTGGAATTGATGGAATACCAATAGAGATGTTTCAACATACAGATGCAGCACTGGAGGTTTTAACATGTTTGTGCCAACAGATTTGGAAAACAGCTACTTGGCCAACTGACTAGAACAGATCCATATTTGTGCCTATTCCCAAAAAAGGGGATCCAACTGAATGTGCAAACTATTAGACAATATCATTAATATCACACAAAAACAAAATTTTACTAAAGATCATTCAAAAGCAATTGTAGTAGTATAGAGACAGGGAATTGCCGAAACTCAAGCCAGTGTCAAAAGAGGGTGGGGAACCAGGGACATCATTGCTGATGTCAGGTGGATATTAGCTGAAAGCAGAGAATATCAAAAAGATGTCTATCTATGTTTTATTGACTATGCAAAGACATTTGACTATGTGGATCATAACAAATTACGGATAACACTTTGAAAAATGGGAATACCAGAGCACCTAATTGTACTCATGAGAAATCTGGATGTGAACCAGGAGACACTTATTCAAATCGAACAAGGAAACACTGCCTGGTTTAAAGTTGAGAAAGGTGTGCATCGGGGCTGTACCCTTTCATCATATCTCTTCAATTTATATGCTGAGCAAATAATTCAAGAAGCTGGACATTATGAGGAAGAATGCGGCACCAGGATTAGAGGAAGGCTCATTAACAACCTGTGTGATGCAGATGACACAACTCTGCTTACTGAAAGTGAAGAGGATTAAAAACATTTACTAATGAAGATCAAAGATCATAGCCTTCAGTATGGATTGCAACTGAACATCAACAAAACAAAAATCCTTACGACTGGATCAGCACACAACTTCACAATAAATGGAGAAAAGACTGAGACTGTCTGTGATTTTCCTTTACTTGGCTTTAAAATCAACACCGTGGAAGCAGCAGTCAAGAAATCAAAAGACACATGCTTTGGGAGAAGCTGTGGCAAAAGATCTCTTTAGAGTACTGAAAAGTAAAAATGTCACATTGAAGATGAAGATGAGCCTGACTCACACCATGGTATTTTCAGTCACTTCATATGGTTGTGAAAACTGGACATTGAACAAGAGAGACAGAAAAAGAATTGATGCTTTTGAATTGTGGTGCTGGAGACGTCTATTGAATATACCATGGACTGCCAAAAGAACCAACAGATCTGTCCTAGAAGAAGTACAACCAGAGTGCTCCTTGGAAGCAAAAATGGCCAGACTGCGTCTTACATATTTCGGACATG
>VMDO01010808.1:0-46539 GCA_007922755.1 Pedetes capensis
TTTCTACAAAGATTAACTAGCCTACCTTTTTAAGAGTTCCTGTTCTTAAGGAAGCCTCCCTTTTTCAAAGCAGAACTATGGAGAATTTCAGTTTTTCCCTAATTAACTATTGAATCAACTGAATATAGTCTTTGTTCCATTATCACCCACAAAGTAGAAACATCAGGGAAGAGGGAGAAAGCACATGTAACCCCTAAAAAAGATGGTGTGCTTTTATTTACTAGAAAACTGAAACGATGTCAGGTTCTTTGGGCCAAAATAGTTGGGCCAGGGGGCACCAACCTCAGCCAGTAGCCTAGCTGTTCAAAACTGAACTATCCAGGGAATTTTCAGCTCCTCTCACAAAGAAACGAGCTGAAGAATGAATGTTCTGAGTGTATCCTCATTAATGTACCATAGATGCATGTGCAGAGTGTCCTCTCTCCCATCCCCACAGATTATCAGAGATTATTTCACCTGTTTCATCTGCTTAATATCTTTGCACTATCACTGTGGGGTGCTTGCTTTCTCTACCAATCAGATCACCTTGCTGAGATTTATAAGAAGAGTTCATAAAGCCAGAATGTTACTATTAAGTTTGTTTGCAGTAAAAACAAGCAACATAGGTTGCAAGCTTTCCCTAAAATATTCAGTGCTATCTTGTGGAATAGAAAAACTTATGAAGGACATGAACAACATAAAATTAGTATACCACAGGTTATGATTTATCTTCATAGTCCATCACTTGAAAGACCACTGTGTTTTTCTTGTTCTGTAATTTTATAAATGGGTAGGCCAGGCCAAAAGGTGTTCAAGAGACCTAATAAGTTATAGGAATGGAAACCAGTAGGAAAGAGTTAAGTTGAGGAAGTGTCTGAGTGAACAAAAAAGAGAAAAGAAGGTAAATTTTTACATAAAAGGAAAACATAAGAATTAAAATTGAGTTAGACTGCCATTTTTACACATACATACATACATACATACATACAGAAATGTATTGTCCTCTTTATAAATGGTGTTACCATTAAACAAGGGCAGGGATTTAGCTCAGTTGGCAGAGTGTTGCTCTGCAGTCTCTGAGGTCCTGAGTTCAATTCCCAGCACCCCAAAAATGGGAGAAGGATGTGGCAGTCCACTCCCAAGCCAATCCCTAAACAGTCAGCCATTGAAAACCCTATGAGGGTCACTATGAGTGGGACTCAATGCCACCTAACAATAACAACAACAATCATTAAACAAAGCTGTATAAACATGATTACATCATAAGCATGTTAATACACCCTGATCTTCTGTACCTTAGAATGCTAACTTGAAAATTATCCCTTAAAAAATAACCATCTAAAGGAGACAATCCTTGATGGGTCATAAATTAAGTAGAGGGGTGAGTTTTTTTAATGTGGTCTGAAAATTCACCAGAATCAAGAAAGCGGTTTTCTTAGTGCTTTGAAGAATACCAACACTTTTCTCTCTCTTATCTTTATTTTCCTGCAAGCCAAATAGATATACTATATATTTTTCTGATGCCTGCAATGAAAGGTATAAAATAATGATACAGAACAAATATCCTCTTTTTAACCATTTGCATCTTATATGCAAATGATCAATGGTTATATGCAAATGGTTTGATGAAAGATTGAGCTACCAAGACAGCACACCCTACCTCCAGAGTTGGTACGTGGGAAATTTAAATCTATAATATTGTTATTTATAAGTATTTGGCCAAATTACTGAGCAGTAGGCTCTGAACTTTTGTATACCCAAATAATAATGATGATAATAAATAATAAGCTGAACTTTAGTGAACTTTTCTATGTCACACACTGTCCTAAGCATTTTACATGTATTTGGAATAACATCAATTGCACAGTAAGTCAAAAGGAAAATCTACTACTTGTATCCTCTCTACTTAGCCCTTTTCTGGTTTGAATTTCCAGGGAATCTCCATTTGAGCCAAGCACTTAGTGAACATGCTATTAAGAAACACTTGCAGTATCTTAAAATTAAAAGTTTGACTCTCTCATAGAAATACAAACAGCAGAGGCCATGGGAATGAGTTGATTATTTTGACCACAGCAAGGCAGATTTTAAGGCTAAGGAAAATATTTTCAGGTTATTAATTAAAAATAAAAAAACACTCACCAGCACATGTTAGTGTTTATAAATGCAGTAAAAAGCATTGTGTGGGCCACTGGAACCTAATAATGAAACTTTTAATTAAAGAATAAATTACCTTCTGCCTTCAGAGAGAGCTTTCTGATGGACAGGGTACTTCAAAAAAGTAGCTAAAGATGACAACTGTTCATTTCATTGACAGGGAAGAGACATTCCCAACTTCACAGTGCCCTCTAATGCTATCAGTCCATTATCAGCACATTAACATACTCAACATGTCCATAGCATTTGGGACTCTGGGTAGAGCTGCTTAAGACTGCATTTATTTCCTTCCTTATCCTATAAGTAAAAGTAATTATTATCTTCTTTTATAAGAACAATTTTGTGACTTCATTACTATCACAATTCAGTATTTCTTGTGAATGTTGCCTTAAGTGAAATTTCACATGCACACAAATACACAAAACTCATAAAAACAACGAAAGGTAGAAATAATGAGAATGGGAAGGAGAAACTCTTTTAATTATGTGGTCATATTAAGCTGAGCATGTAAGTACACACCTGTAACCCAGCACTTGGGATGTGGAGGCTGAAAGATTATGAGTTCAAGACCTCCCTTGGCTACCTATCTCAGGAGAGAAAGAGAGAAAGAGACGTAGGGGGGCAAAAGGAAGAGAGGGGGAGGGAGAGAGAGAAAAAGAGAGAAAAAAAAGAAATAGGAAGCATGGGAGGAAGGAAGGAGAAAAGAGAAGAAAAGAGAAAAGAGAAAAGAATGGGTCATATATATGTTTGACATTGATGAGCCATTCCCTTTATATCCTAGTCTTTCTACTGCCACCATTCAAAGAGTCATGTAGTTAATCTAGCCTTCACCAAAAGTTTGATAATGAGAATTACAATCAGAGAATGTGAGGCGCAGAAAGGCACACTGAGATGGCTTCACCCAGTGCCCACTATTTACATATGAGATGCCTGATAACTAGAGAGATTGAGTATCTGTGGCTGTGCTGAATTTGTTTTGTTCCCCTGCCCTCCACCCTGATTCTCTTCTAGCTTGATTCTGAGTCACTGGGTGTTATTGCTCTTGGTCATTACCACTTAATTCTGGCATTAAAAATTGAAGAAAAAATTTAAATCTACAATATTGTTATTTGTAAGTGTGCTGTGAAGACACAGACATGGAAATTTAATGACAAAAATAAGGATATAGGCTTCTTTAGGATATTCATATGTCTGTACGTTTTGTAAAATTCTTATGGTGAAGAAAAACTTAAAAGTTCCTTTAAAATTTTGGCCTCTGTTTGAGGGACAGATGATAAAGTTGGTTTGCTCATAATGACTTGATGGCAGTTTTGAGTGAGCTTTATCCAAATCACTGACTTCCCAAGACTTACAAAGTATCCATAATTCAAAAATAAATTTATTGGTCAATGATCAGATATGAAAAATAATGACAACCTGTTGTGTTTTTCATGTCTCTATTTATTCTAATTTAAAAATTCACACCTTCCCATTCCTTTGGAGTTAAATGTCAATTCTTTCATGAGCACTTGTGTATAGATAAGTTATGCTGGTTTTGCCTTGCCAAAAGTAAAATCTCACAAGCAAGTCAGTGTCAACCCCCTGCCCTGCTTTGAAAAATAACTGTTAGCATTCCATAAAATTCAAAAATGTGATGGCCAATGGGGTAGATAATGAATGACTTCATACTGACAAGTGATCAGCCTAGTTCTCTTCTTTCTCATTTGGATGAGCAGAAAGTAAAGGAGAACCATAATTATAAAGCAGCCAAAAAATGAACAAAACAAAAGCCACTTAATTGAAAGGGATCTCTGGATCCCTTAATTAAGACTTATAGACATTAATACTAATGTTTAGAAGGCTAAAATGATCTTTGACCATGTAGTGGGTCTCTAAAGGTGGGATTTTCCAATCTGATGGCCAGAATGTGTCATAAACAATGAATCTGACCACTTGATTACCTAATGAATTATTCAACAGTAAATGCAAAATTTTAAATTTCTATCTAACTTGATAAGCATGAGCAAATTCAGTTTTCCTTCATCATATAAGTTATAAAAAGGGGTGTCTTTTTTCTCTAAAAGTAAATTTCATATCATTGTAAACAAAAATTTTCTAAGGTGCTGATTTGTATTTTAAGGTATGCATTTTTATGTCAAAAAGCAATTGACATTGAGGGAACAGTATAGATTTCATTCATGGGAATATGCTTATCATGTTTTTAATTGCAAAGCTTACACCTCCTTCTGCAGAATAAAAAGGAGAAAGTTTCATTAATCTACTATCATCTGTCTTATAAAATATTTGAAACTGCTCAATTTCATATTCAACTAAATTTTTCTAAGCTCTCCTTAGCAACACGTTCTGATTTAACACCAGTCAGAATGGTGTGTGGTCAGACTAAGAAATCACCAATGCAAAATGGTAAAAACCACCATGACTGTTGTATTACTGATGAGTCCTAATTTGAACCAAGTTGAGCTACTGTATCTCCCAGCAATTATTCTCAAATTAAACTACTTGTTTAAAAGTACCTGCCTGGGATTTTGTCAGTGTTTCATAAAGACTTGATTCTTTGAGGGTGGCTTTGTGATAAATATCAATGCCAGAGTTTTATTCTCTGACTCACCTGCCTTTTTATCAAGAAAGCAGATGTTTGGGGCAGGTCCTGAGTAAGCCAGCCAAATGAAGTGGAGTTACTTACTATAAGTAATATATTCAACAGGAGTTAGTCCTGCCCTATCACCCCCAGATACAAAAAGTACCAGCTCTGCAGTAACCTCTGCATTCATAAAAAGTATATTTACCTGCAAGTAAACTGCCTTTGAAAGTGCAAGCAAGCCAAACACAGACTTAAAATTCTTGTGTCATAATACTTCCTTTTCTTCCTCAACTTTGGTTTTACTTCTCAGATACCACACTCCAAAATATTTTTCCAGCCAAGCACAATGGTGCACATCTGTCATCCCAACGACTGAGGCAGAGGCAAGAAGATCTCAGAGGCAGCCTTCATAATTAGCAAGACCCTGTCTCAAGATAAAAAGAGTTAAAAGGGGGCTGGGGCTGCAATTCAGTCATAGAGCACTGCCCAGCATGTGCAAAGCCCTGGTTTCAACCCCCTAGAACTGGAAGAAAAAAAAAAAAGCACCATGGTTTGATTTTCCTTTGAAAACTCCCCCACCCTTGAATTTAAATGGGCACTTACTTTGTGACCTGAAAAACAATGAAATAATTTTTAAATGACCATCATAAAGTGTTGAGCAGTGCAAGAGGTCTAATGATGATCTGAAAAACCACTTTCTTTCCAAATGGGATGTTTAATAGGACAGTGACTTTATTTAAAATATGAAGTTGCAAGCTAAATAAGAGGAAAATACTCTCAAGCAACTGAATTTAGTGTGATCTAATGAAACAGTTTTATGTAGTCAACAGAGAAAAGAGAAATTATTAAAACCCTAGGCTGGATTAACTGGGTACTATAGAACAAAAAGGTTGATTTGCACCCTGGATGTTCTGAACAGTAATACAGCATATGTTTGCTTCCCAATTTGTCGCTAAACTAAAATGGATTTTTAAATGGCTTATTTTCCCCTTTTTTCTCTGTATGATAATCTTTTCATCGTGGTTGATTAGAGACACCAGTCACAGAAGACAAGAACCAAACTTGCCCTGTTTTATAATTAAGAAACATGCACTAATCCGTGATGTTATGAAGAAAGACTTTAAAGCAAAGAGTGAAATTTGGGCTGTGTTAAACTTAGCAATCCAGAAAAGCAGCCAGGAGGCTGTGCGCTAAGGAGATGCTATGCTTGTCAAATACTTTCCAATTTAGGTTTTACCTGATTGACAAGTATTCCTAAGAATGAAATTCAGCCGAGACTTTTGGAAATTTCATTATTTGATTCCTTGCACAGCAAATGCCCACCTGATACAAATAGCAAGTGCTTTATGGAATAGATAAATCCAGATTGGGGGAAATGAGAAAGTGGTTTTAAAATATCACTTTTCCATCTCAAGATCAGAGTTGGAAAATGAAGGCATCCCTAGTAACTGTAAGGACCGAGTAAGGGCTCAATAAGTGCTTACTGGGTAAAATTCTCATTGCCGTTATTAGATGCTCTCAAGTAGGTGTCCAACTCATAGAGACCCTTTGTACAACTGACAAAACACAACTGTTAGTGCTTCTCTGCTATTCATAGGGTTTACAATGGCTGATTGTTTTTTGGGAGTGGGTTGCTGGTCAGTCTCCCAAGTCTGTAGCACCTGGTGTTCCCAGGCGGTCTCCCACCCAAGTACTAACCAGGCCCAACCCTTCTTAGCTTCCAAGATCTGATGGGATCAGATGCCACAGTGGTAGAGCTGTAGGCAAAATTCTCATACAAGTTACAAAAGATTCTCTTAAATAAATATATTTTCCAACTTATTTCCTTCTGAAGCTCATTCATGCCAATGAAATTATAATTTTTCTATCCTGCAATGACAACTTAATTTTTAATAGACTTCTCTGAAAGGAGTCTATTTCAAAGGAAACCCTATCAATGGTGTCCTGAGACCCAGAGGAGCTAAGGTTATAGGGCTGCCTAGCATTCAGAACCCGGCCACCAGCTCTCTCCTTCCCCCAGGCACAGTTTTTATTAAAGTTGGTATTAAACATTGTTGCCTGGAGCCTGATTAACAATTTATGCCTTCCTAAGCAGATTAGTCTGTCATTTTGATTTTTTAATTCTTAATTTGTGTTTGGAAACTGAATGTACCTCTCAGTTTGCACCTTCATTATATTTCATTTTTCAGATTTTAAGACTAAGTTAAACGTCGTCCTTTCCAAGATCTTTTTTCATTTATAGTTTTAGTATTCATTTAGTATTATATTTTTCCCTGATAAATAAGACAATTGCTTACTTCCTAAGTGATTGGCATTTTAGCACCTCTCATTCAGATAATTCTGTATGATCTTTTGAAATATTTTGAATTCTATTACTTCAGGGAAAAAAATGAGAGACAATTTGGGGTACAAAATAGTATAATAATAAAAACTAATACTTAGAGAGAACTTAAAATATTTCAGGCACTATTCTAAAAATCTTACCTGAATTTAATGCTCACAACAAGGCTCTAAATGAAGGCTATAGATCTTAATTTTAAAGATAAAGAGCAGTTAAACAACTTGTCTTAATGTCACACAGCTAGTACCTGTTGCAGTGGAAATTAAATCCTGCCCATCTTGAGAACACATTGTTTTGACTACTACATTCCCGTGCCTCTTATGGTTATTTTACATAAGTACAACATGCGTAATATATGTATGTACTCAGATAATGGATAGATGATGGATAGTAGATAAAACAGATGTATATACACATAGGAAGGAAGAAGGGAAGGAAGGAAAGGAAGGAAGGAAAAGAAAAAAGGGAAAAATATTCAAATGTGTGTATCTCAAATACAAAAAGTAAGAATATATGTGTGTGTAAATATGTAACATGTACACATTTCTGATTAGTTAAAAACACAATTAGCAAAAAAGCTTATCTTTCCTTTTCAACCCTCAATGAGTATATCGGTATATTCTACAGCAAGTAAGATCAATTAATTATAGTCCAAAGCAGCAGATTTCAGCCTCACAAAGGCCTTTTAGCTTTAGACCTGGCTCTTCACTTTAATTTGAATCAATCTTGTAATCACTTATTGTTGGTCCCAAGGGAAACCTGGCAAGAGTGTTTGGAAGGTTCAGATTCATCATTCATTCATTAATTTATTCATTCCATAATATTTATTGAGAACCCCTTGTACTCAGCCCTGGAGAGACATAGGCAGTAGCACAAACACACACTAGCAATGTGGGAAAAATGGATTCTTTTTTTGTACTCTATACAAGAGCAAAGTACCTGCTTTGTATATAATTAATAGGACATGGAGAGTTGATTATATTTTCTGTTCCCCCATATTTATGTCTTATATGAATACAGAAATTAGTTTTAGTTTAAGGCTGCATCATCATTAGTAGAATTTCTAGGGTTTTGACCTTTCGCTGAGCTTAGAAGGACCATCTTCACTATCAAACACTTCCTATAGTTTTATATTCTTGACAGTAGGTCTTACACTATTTTCACGATGCTTCTTTCTCTTGTCCCTCCTGTTTCTCTACTGATTTTGCTGTAAAGCTCAAAAGTATGTGTGTATATATATATGTATGTTGTTGTTGTTGTTAGGTGCCATTGAGTCGGTATCCGACTCATAGCAACCCTCATAGGGTTTTCAATGGCTGACTGTTTCGGGATTGCCTTGGGAGTGGATTGCCAGGTCCTTCTCCCACTTTTGCGGTGCTGGGAATTGAACTCGGGACCTCAGAGACTGCAGCGCAGCGCTCTACCAGCTGAGCTAAATCCCAGCCCATATATATGTATATATATATATGTATATATATACATACACACACACACACATACACACACATACACACACACGCATACCATCAGTAGAAATGCACTTCAGCAAAAAATCATTTTACACAAAATGACTAGCTGAAATTAAGGATTTAAACAATGGTATTTCAATTCAATTCAGTAACCATTTAATGAACATTTTTTGTTCATTAAATTGTGATGGGTGCCACATGCATTGATATTAGTTTTGGTGCAATATGTGTTCAATATTTTTAATTAGCATTTTAATTGTACATATTGGTGGGATAGAGAGCAATAATTCAGATTGTGTAACCACTATGTAACTACTGAATCTGGATTGCTTACATGTCCATCTTAAACATTTTACAGAAAAAAATTTTAAAAAGAAAAACTTTAATCGACATGTAATGACAGCTATATGCACCCATGGGTTATACCATGATTTCTTTTCTTTGTATTCTCATAGAGTTGCATCCTATATTTTGTATTTTATCTCTCCCTCTTTACCCCTCTATATTGTTCCTCCCTTCCCCCATCCCCATCGTCCATACCCTCCCACTAGTCCCCTACTCCTCATATTAGTCCATTTGTATTTTCCAGTCTTAGATGAGTATGATTAAGCATAAACATATGTATACATTTTGTTTCTTTAAGGTAGGGTTGGCTCCCACCTATGAGAGAGAACATGCAGTATTTCACTTTTTGAGTCTGGGTTATCTCACTTAAAATGATATTCTCCAGTTCCATCCATTTTGCTATAAATGACATAGTTTTATTTTTCTTTACTGCTGAATAATATTCCATTGTGTATATAGACTACATTTGTTAATCCAGTCCTCTGTTGATGGACATCTGGGTTGATTCCATTCCCTTGTAATTGTGAAAAATGATGCATTAATTATGGAAGTGCAGGTGTCCCTGTGGTATGATGACTTACCTTCCTTTGGGTATATTCCTAGAAGTGCTATAGCTGGATAATATGGTAGTTCTATTTTTAGTTTACTAAGGTACCTCTGGGGCTAGGGTTTAGCTCAGTAGATAGAGTGTCACTCTGAGCTGAAGCCCCAGATTCGATCTCCAGCACAGCAAAAATAGGAGGACACAGCAATCCACTTTTGAAGCAATTCCAAACCAATCAACCATTGAAAACCCCATGAGGGTCACTATGACCTGACTCAAGGGCACCTAACAACAACAAGGTACCTCTATACTGAATTGCATAGTGGCTGCCCTAATTTATAGTTGCACCAGCAGTGTAAAAGTGTTCCTTTTTCTCTGCATCCTCTCCAGCATTTGTTGTTGTTTATTTTATTAATCTTGCCCATTGTTACTATTGTGAGGTGGAATCTCAGTGTAGTTTCAGTTTGCATTTCCCTGATGGCTAGAGATAGTGAGCATTTTTTCATGTGTTTATTGGCCATTTGTATTTCTTCTTTTGAGAATTGTCTATTCAGTTCTATTGCCCACTTATTTATTGGATAATTTGTTACTTTGGTATTTATGTATTAAATATTTAAACATGACTTTGTTGTTGTTGTTGTTAGGTGCTGTCACGTCGGTATCCGACTCATAGCAACTCTCAAAGGGTTTTCAATGGCTGACTGTTTCAGGATTGCCTTGGGAGTGGATTGCCAGGTCCTTCTCCCATTTTTGCGATGCTGGGAATCAAACTCGGGACCTCAGAGACTGCAGCGCAGCGCTCTACCAACTGAGCTAAATCCCAGCCCAAACATGACTTAGAAACTCTCATTCTGGAAACTTGTTCAGTAAATAGATAGGTAATCTACCATGGTTGGTCTTTGGGGAGCTGCTATTGTTGTTATTGTTGTTGTTTTGGTTTTCTTTTCCTTTGTTTTTTTGAGACAGATTCTCACTCTGCAGCCCAGGCTGGACTTGAATATGAGATACTCTTGCTTCAGCCTCTCAAGTGCTGGAATTATAGGTGTGCACCACCATTCTGCCTGCAGCCATAGCCCTGTGGCATCCGATCCCATCAGATCTCGGAAGCTAAGCAGGGTCGGGCCTGGTTAGTACCTGGATGGTAGACTGCCCGGGAAAACCAGAAGCTGTAGGCTTGGGAGAAGGACCTGGCAACCCCCTCCCAAAAATCAATCTGCCATTGAAAACCCTATGAACAGCAGAGAAGCACTGACAATAGTGTTTCCCCTGTTGTACAGAGGGTCACTATGAGTTGGATACCAACTCGATGGCACCTAACAACAATAACAACCACCATTCTGGCTAGGATTGGGTCTTTTAGTCTTGAAATAGATTAGAATCTACCATTGCTAAATTAGAGTTTCATGTGTTGACACCAAACTCAAAGCATATTCAATTGGCATGTACTGTACAGCTGTCCAGGTTGCTTACTCCCAGGATCCCCACTCAACTTCTCCTGGCCAAATCCTATTGGAAATTCAGGGAAAAGATCATGAATCTGTTTCTCCAAGGAGGTTTCCCTAACCTTCACCTACCACTCCTGCCTACAGCTTACATTTCTCACTGTGTGGTTGTGTGATAGCCTTTATTAGTCTCAGGCTAACTGACAAACCATCTTTACAAAAGTCTGCCTGTTTCAGCCTCCCCTGCCACACCATAAGCATCTTGAGAACAAGGATACCTCATCTTACTTTTAGCACTACGACCTAGGGCTATTTGTCACAAATGGCAAAAACACATTAAATGTTAGTCAAAAGAACAAATGGAGACTGCTCATTGTAAAACTTTGGGCTACATTTGTATGCTTTTACATTATTCATATAGGATGTTAGTTTTCTTTCCTTTTCATCTGATTTCCTTTGGATACATTGCAGAAATAAAAGGCAAGGCAGTCCGTGCCAGCTCCTAAACTATCCAAAGAGATGGACTCCCCAAGAGATGTTCCATTTCCCTAGGACAAACCTTAGTGCTTTTTGCCCAGTGTTTCAAAAAGGATTACAGATCCTATAACTGATGAGTCTCCTAAAAAAATAATTGAATGTCTTATCTGAGAGTTGACATTTCTCTGGTCACTTTACCCAAGACATAAAATTGTTACAGTTTTTATTAATGTGCATGTTGGAAATTGTGGCTGTACATTTTTTCCCATTGGCATAGGCTGGTATGATAAACCTTGGTTATCTTTCAGTTTATTATCCACCCATAGTAGTACATCAAATGAAATCTACAAAAAAAAAAAAAAAAAAAAAAAACCTGTGGAACACTGTTATGTGTGCACTTTATGAGCAAAATCATTTTTCCTCTCTCAGTTCCTACCTGGGATGTGTTTCTGGAGGTTCTATAGCAAGTCAAATATCAGATTCTCTGTACTTTATTGTAACCTTGCAAACAACTGTACAAAGTACAGTAGATTGAATTAAATTCAAGTGATTATGTAGTCCCATTTCATTCCTTAAGTGGCAGTCAATGCATGGAATAGGATCTTCATGAATATTGCTTGGCAATGAAGTATGCAGTTCAGCCCTCTTCTATTTTGATATGCCAAATGTTTTGTAAGGTTATGAGATAAAGTAGAAAGGGTTTGGATGAGGCTCCTTATGCTTCTTCTGTTTAATATGATAGCCATCAGCGTGAAGTCAACGGTACATAAAGAATTTTAAACTTACTAATCACTAAGAGGCTGCAGGGCTGGGATTTAGCTCAGTTGGTAGAGTGCTACTCTGCAGTCTCTGAGGTCCCAATTTTGATTCCCAGCACCAAAAAAAAAGGGGGGGAGGGAGAAGGACATGGCAATCCACTCCTGAGGTAATCCCAAAACATTCAGCCATTGAAAACCCTATGAGGGTTGCTATGAGTCGGACATGACTTGATGGCATCTAACAACAGCAAGAGGCTGCAGCCATACCACTATGGCATCCCATCCCATCAGGTCTCAGAAGCTAAGCAGGGTCAGCCCTGGTTAGTACTTGGATGGGAGACCGCCTGGGAACACCAGGTGCTGTAGGCTTGGGAGAAAGACCCAGCAACCAACTCCCAAAAAACAATCAGCCATTGAAAACCCTATGAACAG
Organism: Pedetes capensis; assembly: GCA_007922755.1. Lineage (NCBI taxonomy): Eukaryota > Metazoa > Chordata > Mammalia > Rodentia > Pedetidae > Pedetes > Pedetes capensis. The sequence goes on from VMDO01010808.1 coordinate 12,523, forward strand.
CAGAGAAGCAGTAATAATACTGTTTTTGTCTATTGTACTTAGGGTCACTATGAGTCTCATGACCAACTTGATGGCACCTAACCACAACAACAACAACTATCACCAAAAATGAAATTAGCTTGTTTTACATAGTGGATTTCATAGAATAGAGTAGGTACCATGATCCCGTGTAAAAATTTTCATCTCACAAATTTTGCATCTAACCACCACGGGAAATTTTAACTTCTAAGGAAAAGCAGAAGAAAATATGGGTTCAGAAACATGAGAACAGTGATTCCTGAGGTTGTTTTTCTGCCTGTGCACCTTTCCTCTAATTAACACTTGCCAATCAGTAACATCTCTCATTAAAACAAGTAATCTAAGCTGGTTTAGGACAGTCCTCTCCCACTCTGCACATCCCCAAATTTATAATAAGTAGAGAATTAAAGGATTTTCAGAAATGATTAAGCTAGTGGGAGTAAAGGGAGGCCAATAAGTAACCCTATTCACAAGCAAAGATGACCAGAAAAGTGAGCTAATTCACGTTTAGCACCTGAAGATCTAATTCTCACTTTTTCACTCAGTATTTTCAGCCTGTGTATTAGGATGCTTTGCACTATGAGTAAGAGAAAATCTCATCTCACACTGGATTTAAAAATAAATAAAATTATCATTTTATATAAGAGACAGTCCATACAAAGCAGGCTCCATGAGGTCTATAGACCAGTGATATAACCCAAAACTCAGGATCTTTCTGTCTCCGCCCTGCTCTCCTCAGCATCAAAGTCATTTATCCAGAGATTTCCTTCAGAGTTTAATGTTTGCCAGGGGCACTTGAAGCTACAAGCTTCCTTATTCCTGCATAGCTGAAAAGAAAAGAAAAAGAAAAGAAAAAGAAAAAACCCTCTGTCACCATCAAAGATTAGGGGTAATGTCCTTTAGTACTAGTGAGCCAACTCAGGTCATATGACCACCCCAATACAAGATTAATCTCTGGGAAATTCTAAGTGTTGTTTGGCTGTTTAGACTAAAGATCCATTCTTGAGATCAGCTCCATTTGAATTGTGTGTGTGTGTGTGTGTGTGTGTGTGTGTGTGTGTTTGCACGCATATGAGTGTAAATGCATGTGTAGCAGAAAGATACCTGAACAGAACTGGAATTCTATTAGGAATAAAGAAGGTAAGAAAGGCATGCTGGGAAATCAACTAGCACTGTCTGTTATAATTTAGTCACTTGGAATCAGTATTGCTCTAAATAAAAACATAAGCATCTTATAAGTGAAGGATTCAATGGGATTCAGTTTAATAAACAGTAGATTTAGAATTAAAAGATAACAAGACCAAACCCACCTACCCTATTCCAGTGAGTGAGGGTTACCTGCAAATCAGCAAGTTAGAGCCATACTTAACCATTTGAACAATCTCTGTTCCTATCTTTGATTTTAGTCTGTGCCTGAAATGGGTTTTTGGTGTGTTTGTTTGGGGAATAGACTGACTAGAAATACATCACTGTCCAAAAAGAAAACACTTTTTTTTCATCTAGGGATTTGAGGCTTTAGTAGCTGGAAGGGAAATATAATTTCATTTTGTTCTCATAGTCTCATTTAGAAAATAACCTTAAGAGATTCAAAGGACACGGTGCCATATGAGCACTTTCTTTCTCTGGGGTGGGGGGACTCGGCTTGGGCTTTAGCTCTCCTAGCATGGTTTGAAAGGTTTTCTTAAGCAACATTTTTGCCCTTAGCTCTGTCCTGACCACTGGACCTTTAAGAAACTTTTTAAATGTATTCTTTAAAAATAGCATCACAAAACAATTTTCTTTTCTTCTATCTTACTATAAATACCCCCAAATCCATAAGAAGGGTATTTTTTCCTTCCATGTTTTATTGAAAGGCAAATAAGCTGAAATGAAGATGTTTATCTGAATCTAAGTCAAAACAATAGAAGAAATAATTGTAAAATATAAAATTTAAAATCCACAGAATTTATCCCTATTTCACTGGGTGATTCTGGGCAAAAATGAGGGTTGCTTGTTTTTACTAATCCATTTATGGGGATGTGATGTGTGTCACATAAAAGGTCCTTAAAAGGAATAAGTCCAAAATTTAAGTTTTTTTCTTGATCTTATTTGAATTCCCTTAGAGCTGATTTTGCCATAGTGTGAGTTCGTCTCTCTGAAAATGTAACTATGACAAAATGTTTTGGTTTTGCCTAACAATCAGGGGCAGAATTAAGGTGCTTTAAATCCAAAAGCTTCAAATTCAAACGTGCATATTTAATTAGGAGATGAGCTATCTCGATATTTGGAGAAAAGTGGGGGAGGGTACATTTTTACCATTGAGCTTTTATGCTGCCCTACTTTCGCCTGACCAAGGGAGTCCCAAGTTAACTATACAGGTACAATGACTGCCCTGTGGGGCTGACACCCTTTTGAACTTTAAGTGCAGTTTCCTCCAATAAAAGGAAGATAATAGTAGTTTAATCCCATAAGGGTTTTACGAGGAATAACTAAGATAATGCTGGAAAGAACTTTAGCATGGTGCCTAATATGGAAGAAGCTAGATATTTATTTTGCTGCTATTGTTGTTATCAGTATTTCTTCCAAGTTTTCAATAAACTCGATGGTTTGGGGTTGTTTTAAACATCTTTCCAGCTTTTTAAAATATTTCACTAATTGAATGAGCATATATATATATATATAGTTATAAATGCAACATACCCCTGGAGGCAATGTGCCCATAATTCTACTCACTGAAATGTGTTTTGGCTGACACAGTGAATATGCCAAATGTGGCTTAAATTCAGAATTTCCTTAGAGCCTCTTTTGCACCATTCCCCACAAAAATCTACAACCCAAGCTGGGCTTCTTATTGAGGCTCGAGAAGGTGTGAAGCAACCACAGCCAAAATGAGTAAGAACAGGTCATGCAAATTCTGTTAAGAAGTTTGTAGCCTGGGCCTGTGCGTATTACTCTAACCTGTTTCCCAACCTGCCTTTGTCCATGTGGTAATGACAGACAAAAAAAAAAGGAGAGAGCACAACAGTGGCATCCAAAGCACATGGCACTCACATGAGTTCTACCCACCAACCCGTCCAACAGAAGACAGCTCCACTACCAACAATACCATGAATAAAATGAGAAAAGTGAGTTACAACTCTAGAAACAAGACGGTCAGCTGGTTGAAGCTATTTTTTCTAACCTAATTATATATCCCTGAACACCTCTCTCTGCTCTTTTCAACTCTTATTTTTCTCATAGCCGTTCATTCCTTCATAATTCAGTCACGCCTTCATTCATTCTTGTCTTCAACAAGTCTTCATGGCTTGCTTACTATGAGGTTATTATGGCAGATACAACGAAGAACATAATTCCTTTTCCTCCACTGAGAGATTTATGTCTCTGGAAGAAATTCTCAAAAAAGACTAGTAAAAGACATTTTGAATGCATCTTACCCAAATCAGAAAGCACAAGATGCAAGCTACATCATTGGCTGGATAATGGATGATGGGAAAGGATGTTTGAACTCAAACAATGAAGTATAGAATGAAGGCTACAATATATCCATCAGAAAATCTCTCAAGCAGCACAAATTGCAGATGTTCAAATGTGGGGCAGAATGCATTTTCTTCAAGGCTGAAAGGCTTAAAATTAGCACTACATCTTGAGACCCCACACAAGGGAATGAGCTCTTGGCATCTCTATCCTTTGTAGAGCTCAGCCAGAAAACAGAGGTGGTGCTCAGCTCTGGGGATAAAGGGCTCTGGAGAAGAAATAGAGGGTTGGTGGGTTGATGGGCAGAGGAAACCAGCAGACTGTTAAGAAAAAGTAGCAGCCCAGTCTAAGCAATAAAGGTTGCTCAAATAGGTTTATGCAGGATGTGATTGTATGTCTTTTTAATGGCCTCTAAAAGTCTTTTTTTTTAAAGCCTTTTCAGAAGTAGTTTCCTCTTTTCCTGTTGGAATGTCTGTTGGCAGATGCCTCCGGGAAAGAGGGATCTGGTTTCTAAAATACTCCCAAATATTGTTGGTTAAAAAATTGCTTTTAAAGTGATCTGCTGCCTAGCACCTCACCCTCTGCCTCTTGCCATCCCCAGCCCTGATTTGCCAATTACTTCCTTCAGAAACCTCTCTGGTTCTCTGACACCTGTGCTGACAGGGAACTGCCAATTCTCATAGAGAAATGATTGCTAAACATTTCAGCACCAGCTCCCAAGAAGAGCTCCCTCCTCTGCCCACTGACACCATAGAAACCACCATTGTTCCTCATTATTGTGAGTCCAAGCCTTCTGCTTTCTAACTCTCTGCCCTGTGGCTCTGGTGGGTTCTGGAACAGCACATGGGGCTGACATTTATTTTTATTTATTTATTTATTTATTTATTTTTGTGCTGGACCACTGAGCTGCACCCTCAGCCCATTTTTTTTTTTTTTTTTTTTTTACTTTTTGAAACAAGGTCTCGCTAAGTTACGCAGACTGCCTCTGGTCTTGAACTTGTGATCCTCCTGTCTCCACCTCCCAAACCACTGGGATTACAGGCATGCGCCACCACGCCCGGCAGGGCCAATATTTTTAAAGGGCCATGGCTTACTGGACAGTGCCTTGAGGACCAGAAAGGTGCACCGAAGGAAATCTTTGCCAAAAAATAAAATGTATCAAAAAAAAAAAAAATCAAATGAACTTGGCCAGCAGGCTAGGAAAACAGGAAAAAGCCAAGCACACAGTGCAAATGATTTCAGAAAGAAGTCATGGGGCAGCATATCAAACAACTCAATTATTCTTGCTTTTTACATTTTTAAGGATTAGATTCTGCAGGCCATTTCCATACCTCCCAAGGAGAAGAAAATATAATCCACATATTTTTAAAAGATATTAATTAAGTTTAGCTGTGACACCCAAGAGTAATGGTTTCTGACCTAAGCCCCAACCTCCAACTAGGGAGTACGGTTGAAGCTAATGGTTGTTGTACAGTAAGATCTGTGTCACATATTGAATATAGGTCAAAAGATGACTCCTCCCTGCAGAAAGCAAAAATAACCCTTCTAAGGCACCATGTTAAATTAGTATAGGCCCATATGCTCAGGATCAGAAAGAAATTATGTTGTATCTAAAAAGAAATCACATTGGGGGAAAACCACATTCGAAGCTAAGGCGTTTGGCAATGGAACAGCTTTTCTGTAAGCCTTTATTTACTGATTGTAGATAAATTTTGAGCTGAAATTAATGAAAAATTGTGAGCATGTCCTGGTAAACTTTTGGAAACTCATATGATCTGCCAACTTTGAACAATTCTTGCTACTAATAAAATGTCTAGCTTCAAAATATTTGAAATACTCATGTTAAAAAAAGCACTGCAATGCATATTAGTTCCTTCATGAAAACCAGTAGAACTGAATCAAGTCACATGTACAAATAATTAGATTTAATTGTTTTTTTAAAGTCCAGTTGAAATTACAGTCCTGCTGCTGAGGAGATATCTTACCCAATTTGAGATAAACTGGCAACTCTTTTCCATTGTAATTCTCCTTGAATATTCTCCTAAACAATGTCTATCACTAGCTTTGTATGTTTTCAACTAAAAGAACTAAAAGAAAATCCTTTCATAAGTACCCATCAACTCTTTACTTTTTTATTGATAATAATGAATGAATTTTTAAATCCTTTAAATACAATTTCATATAGAATTAGACACACTTATTGAGCCATAATAAACTACCATAGGTCTGACTTTGATTCAACCTATGCTTCAGTGTAGCTCCTACACCGGATCCCTGGCTGTAAGTTGCAGAAGAGAGAAGGAAATGTTTCCATAAACTTTTCCTGGTAAAAAGACTGTAACTAGATACGCGTGTGGCCATAGTGCCCTGGTCCTTGGTGTTCCTGTGCTATTTGAGCAGAATGCATTTATATATTTCTCTCAGTTCTTAGCCAAGGGCATTTCTAAGTGCACAATATATAATTGTTAAGTGAAGTGGGAACTTTTTTATTTCTATATTATATGTGTTGAATGAACAATGTAGCCTCAATTTTCCCATCAAGTCCTTGTCTGTTTTATTATTAGGCAAAGTTTTCATAAATTCAGCTTCTTTTTTTTAAAAAAATGGTCATTTTAACTTTAAAACCTAGACCAGTCATTTTCAACTTCTTTGATTGCAAACTTCTCTAAGAAATATACTTTACATCACATCCTCATATATACATCCATAGATATCTATAACTGCAGCAAAATTTTAACCAACAAAAACCTTTCTGTGTGTAAAGCTATGCATTCTGTTATATTCTGTTACATTGAATGATTTTTAAGTTCTCGTCAGTCTCACTAATATAATGGCCTACCAAGGGGTCACAGTCCACAGTTTGAAAAGCTGGGTCTATAGTACTTCCAGCTGGGATTTAGCTCAGTTGGTAGAGCACTACTCTGCAGTCTCTGAGGTCCCAAATTCGATTCCCAGCACCACAAAAATGGGAGAAGGATGTGGCAATCCACTCCCATCGCAATCCCCAAACAATCAGCCATTGAAAACTCTATGAGGCTCACTATGAGTTGGGCATGATTCAATGGCACCTAACAACAACATAGACTTCAAAATAAATAATTGGTGCTGGACACCGTGGCCCATACCTGTAACCCCAGCCACTTGGGAGGCTGAGGCAGGAGGATCACAGGTTTGAGGCCAGAGCCACCCTGTGGAATTTGGCAAGACCCTGTCATAAAAATAAAAAAAAAATTAAAAGGGGGGCTGTGGAGGCAGCTCTGGTAGAGCATGTGCAAGGGCCTGGGTACAAACCCCCATACTGAAAAAATAAAAATTAAAATAATAATAAATAAACAGATTACTCCCAAGTGAATCGATCAGATCAGTTGTTTTAGAACTATTAATGGAGCAACTGGTCTGTAGCCATACCCCCTAGCATCTGATCTCACCTGATCTCAGAAGCTAAGCAGGATCAGTCTTGTTAATCCTTGGATGGGAGACTACCTGGGAATAGCAGGTGCTGCAGGCTAGGGAGAAGGACCTGGCAGTCTACTACCAAAACATGGAAAACCCTATGAATGGCAGAGAAGCACTGACCTAGTGCCAGGCATGGCACAGTATCAGAGAGTGTTTTGTTCTCTTGTATATAGGGTGGCTATGAGTTGGACCCAATCCCAGGACACCTAACAACAACAACAGTGGAGTAACTTAATAAAGACTAGCTCAGACACTGTGCCAGATACTGAATTGCTATGGTCAACAAGGCACCGACCCTATCCTCTAAGGCATGAATGCTTAGGTGAAGATACAAGAAATACTCAGTGATGTTCAAGGTGAATACTTCTCAGTTTAGTCAAAGATGTGCACAGGTTATAATATCAAATCCCCAGCAGTAAGAAGTGAAATCCAAGTTCAAAGCCCAGTTTGCCTCCGTTTAATATTTCATGAACTTGGATTTAGGGCATGGCTTTCTATTTTGCTATCTGGATCAAATCACGCCACACAATTTGAGGTGTTTATTTTTGTTATGTTCTGTTTTTGTTTTGTTTTGTTTTTTTGAGACAGAGTCTTCACTCGGAAGCCCAGGCTGGACTCAAACAATGTAGCCCAGGCTCGGCTTTAACTACCCTCCTCCTGTGTCAGACCCTGAGTGGTGGTGTTAAGGGTGTGTGCCACCACACCCTGCAAATTGGAGTTTTTGAGAGTAGAGAGAACTTTAGGCTATACTTAACTTAAATACAGATATAAGTTAAGTATGATATACCTGAAGCTAGGATTCAGTGTTTAGAAATTTGCTTGCTTATGGAAAAGCATTTCATTTTTCCATTTTCATTAAAGTCCTTTAAGTCTACTTTAGTTCATTTTTATAACCAAATTATGAAATAATGCTATTATTATTATAATACATTTGAAATTGAGGAGCATTTATAATCATGGAAATACTGACTTGAAATATACCTGCAATATCTTTTTACAGCCATTACTATCTTAAGCTTAATTATAATATATTATCCAGTGAGGCAATTAGACATTTTATAAGCAGAGAAATCCATAAAAACAACAAAAAAGGACACAATACTCAATTGCGGTATTTAAAATTATAGCCAAAAGAAAACTGTACCTGAAAGAAGTTTATCTCACATGTCTTAAAGATTTATAGTTAATTAAAGTAAAACATGGGTAGGTAATTTCAAATGTACTGCAGTTTCATCCATTTAACAAAGAACTTTTTTTTTAGTGGTATAACTGCAGATAAGAGAAAGCAGTGGGTTTGTTTTTAAAGAAATTATACCAATGCCTACTAACTGACAGAAAATCTCTAAGTGAGTTTCTCCCACTTTTCCCTAACTATGGCCCGAAAGATGCTGATCCCTCCTCTGTCAGCCCCACCTTTGGTCTTTCAGAGCCCAGTGCTCTCTGCTTCTCAGATGCACCCATAATCCATGACTGTTCCTTTCTCTGCACTTTGCAAACCGAAATCCAAAGCACCCTTGCCTCCTCCCCAAGTTCCTGCAGAAACCGCCGGCGTGGCTCCCTGCTTTCTCTCTGGCTCCTGCGAAATCCAGGCTCTCCAAACACGAAGTCCTCTGCAAGGTTTAAATCAGAATATGTTACTCAAAGATGTTCCTGGTTCCTATGGCAACTTCAAGCCCTCGTGGCTACCAATACTTCTTTACCTTGTATGCTGCACTTCTGCCCTTCTGTCCCATTTCCCTGCTTCTTCTTTCCCTGACATAAGGGTTAATTCTATGCATCAACCCAACTGGGTTAAAGTGCCCAGATATTTGGACCAATATTGTTCTGAATGTCTCCGTGAAGCTGATTTTTGGATGAGATTAGTAGTAAAATCAGCAGATTTTGAATAAAACAGATTACCTTCCACAATATGAGTGGGCTTCATCCAGTTGGTTGAACACATCCATAAGACAGACACACCTATGCACACACATGCACAGACACCCAGAAAACAATCTTGAGACTTGAACTATGGCAATTTCCTGCTTTTCTATCCGACCTCCCCACCCTGTTATAGTTTTTGTTTGTTCGTTTTGAGACAGGATCTCACTGGGCAGCTCAGGCTGGCTTCAAATGTACAATTCTCCTGCCTCACCTTCCCAAGTGCTGAGATTACAGGCAAGTGCCACCATATCCAGCCCCCTTCAGGTTTTTGTGTAAGGCAATTCCTTAAAATCTCTCTACATATTTACTTATTTATAAATGTATTATATATATATTCATAAATTCATCAAAATCTCTATATTAACTGACCTATTTATATATTCATTCTATAATTCATTCTGTGTATACACACACGCACAGAGAGAGAGAGAGAGAGAGAGAGAGAGAGAGAGAGACATCCTGTTAGAAAGACCTAGCCATAACACTCCAAACACTCCAAGCCTCCTCCCTTCATCACACCTTTGCTCTCCCTGTTCCCTGCCTCTGGGACTCCTTTCGCAGGACCTTTCCCAGGACCTCCTAGGACTCCTTTCCCCATTCATATCTCCCACGTCTCAGCTCACCGTGGCCCCCACAGCTGTTCCACCACATCACTTCACATCTGAAATGACTTCTACTCATTTGTTCGCTTGTGTATTGTCAGTTTGCCCCTGACCAATTCCAAGTTCTAAGAGAGAAAAGGGAAAAGACCTGTGATAGCTTGTTCCCCGCTGAACTCCAGCACCCGGACCCATGTCTGGGACATAGTAAGCATTCAATGTTGTTAGGTGCTGTCGAGTTGGGTGCAACTCATAGCAACCCTAAGTACAACAGAATGAGACACTATGTACCATGCCCAACACTATGTCAGTGCTTCTTTTCTATTCATAGGGTTTTGAATAGCTGATTGTTTCAGGAGTGGGCTGCCAGGTGCTTCTCCCATTTTTGCAGTGCTAGGGATCAAACCCGGTGCCTCAGAGTGCACAGAACAGCCCTCTGCCAATTGAACTAAACCCCAGCCCCAAGCATTCGGATTGTTGTTGTTAGGTGCCATCCAGGTTCTAACTCATAGCAACCTTCATAGGGTTTTCAATGACTGTTTCGGGATTGCTTTGGGAGTGGATTGCCATGTCCTTCTCTCATTTTTGTAAGGATGGGGATCAAACTTGGGTCCACAGAGAATGCGGGGCAGCACTCTACCAACCGAACCAAACCCCAGCCCCAAGCATTGAGATAGTAGTTATCAAATAAATGAGCAAACAAATGAATTAGAAAAGTGTGTTTGTTAAAGCTCAGGTGTCAGTCGAGGACCAGAACTTGCCTTTTCCAGGAGGTGATTATCTGTAGTTCATACAATGAAATGGAAAGCCAGTTAAAACATTCTCGAGAAAGTTGTTGTTGTTAGGTGTCATCGAGTCGTATCTGATGCAGAGCAACCCTCATAGGGTTTTCAATAGCTGATTGTTTCGGGATCGCCTTGGGAGTGGATTGCCACGTCCTTCTCCTGTTGAAAAAGATGTAGTGCCTTAATTTCTACACGTAACTGTAGAGCTTAAGTCCTAAATGAGGCAACCCGGGTATATACTAAAATGATCTTAAGTTTTTCTCTCTTCATTTGCATAGTCCAATAAATCTCTGATTAAATCAGAGTAAGAATTTTATTTTTCTTTGTAAACTATTATCATTAAAACAGTTCTTTATATTTTCCTATGATAAAATTCCCCTTTTAGAGAGCATCAAAGTGTCTTGTCGGCAAGAGTACTTAGTTTAAAAGGCTCTATTTGCTAACCAGTTTCTTTTTTAATTAATTAATGAGATGGTATTGTTGGTATTGCCAAAATCAAAGCAAAATATTGAATTTTTTAAAAATTTGAGAACTCAGGAAGTAGGGCTAACTCCAGCAAGAATACTAAATCCATCTAAAGGGAGTTGGGAATATTCTAACTTCATAAGCACATACTATCACACTCCTTGGATCTCATATCATCCCATACTATTATTCTCCTGAGTAAGTGTAGATAATTAAGGTGAGGGAGGTCAAATTATCTGTTCATTCAGGTAGTCTCTCATCTGTTCATTTCATGATGAAGTGTTGCTAAGTACCAGATGATAAGTACACATTGGGGACTAACATAGACATAATGCCTACCCTTGAGAAGCTTACAATCTGAGGTAAGGAGAAAAGAAGGATAAGCAAGTAAATCTAAAAGAGGTATGTTAAGCCAGGCACAGTACCTATAATCCCAGCAGCTCGGGAGGCAGAGGTAGGAGGATTGCAAATTTGATACCAGAGGCAATCTGCGTAATTTAGCGAGACTCTGTCTCAAAAAAAGTAAAAAGATGGGCTGGAGGTGGAGCTCAGTGGTCCAGCACTTGCAAAGCATGCAAGCACAAGGCCCTGGGTTCAACCCCCAGTACCACACACACACACACACACAAAAAAAGGTATGTTATTTTAAAACTGTGATGTGTGCCGTGAAGGAGATGGAACTTCATAGAAAGATAGAGGGGAATATTCTCTGATAGGGAGTCGTGAAAGGCCTCTGTGAAGCAATATTTCATTCCTCAGCCTGAAGGATGAAAAGGACACCAAGAGAGAAACTGAGGCAGGAAGATGAAGACAGGTAGAGAGTAGCAGGAAAGAGAGTAAGGACTGAATGGAAGAAAGTGCTTGATCCATTTTAAGAATTGAAGGGGCCCTCTTCCATGGGCCATCCTTCTTACCCTCTTCCGCATTTTTTCTTCCATGGACACTGAGTGAACAGGGGAGACATTTAAATGGAAATCATGTAGTTTATCATGAAAATTGAATCTCTTGAACAGAATTCAATTTAATAGATGTCCCAGTCATGCATTATGCAAGCTCTGCCTGCCTGCACATTGACGAAGTCCTTTGTCAACTGTGGCAACTCAGTTTGTCCCTAGTCACTCTTTGCTCACTAGGCAAGCCCTGTAGCTCACTGCCAGAATCCTCCAACTAGACACATGGGATCAGTAGTTCTTTTCTTTACATACCAAAAGTGTTGATCTCATAAGTCAAAATCAGAAAGCTTTTATTGGTTCTACACCCAACTCCATATGTTTAAGTCACCTGAAACCAGCTTTAATTCTATCCTGAAAGAATTAAATGCATAACAGCTCCAAATTATAGAATCTTGGAAGTAAATGGGGAATAATTCTCTAGATTCTTACAAAATTTATCTTATCGACGAGGATTATACCTTTATTTGAGTTTGTTTCCCCTGACCTTTAGTCAACATTCCATCAAATACACTTGAGAGAAGATTGTCATCAAAGATGGATGACTATGGGAGGGATGAGATGGGATCAGGAAACCTGATTCAGGATGACGACAGAATTTGGTGAGTCTGCCTGCTGGATTTGACCACGTTGTGCCATCCTGCACTTGACTTCTTCAATTTGTCATTAATGCATTATCATAAAATAGAATAAATGCAGTATCTCAAATAAAAGGCCTGAGTTAACAGATTTAGGCATATTACCCAGTTAATCAGTGCAAATGTTGGCTGCCATACTAGGGGCAAAACTGTTAAAGAAAGAGAGAAAAAAATGTATGATGTCATAGGCAAGTTTGGATTGCAGGGAATTATGAGGAAATTTCTTAAATTCCCAACTTGGCCACTGCTGTTCATGAGAAGACAAATCGTTTCTCAAGAAAAACTCCAGTTTTTCTTTGTGTTAAAACAGGCACCAAAACTGCTTTATAACATAGGTTATGTGAGAAACCACATGTAGAACCAAAAGGGAAGCTTTCACTCAGATAGTAAGCTTTTGTTTTATCTTAGTTTGCCTTTCTTTTACCTTCTAGCACTTTCAATAAAACTATAAAATACATTTTCCATTGTAGTTTTAAGAATAGGAAAGACTTCCCAAACCAGATTTTCTATAAAACTCCTTAGGAGAGAAATAAATCTTAAAATGACCTAAGAAACTTAACTTCTTCTTCTTTTTTTTTTTTTTTTTTTTTTTTTTTTTTTTTTTGGGATTGAAATATTCACTACCTCCAGGGATGTGTTAATATTGGAAATATATAGCTCTTAACACATGATATACAATGACCAAACTCTGACAATCGAGTGAACATTCTTCAGTACCAATTTTTCCTTACCCTAAGAATGTAATCCTGCCATCTTGTAAAAATGATTGATATAGATATAAAAGTTAGGGCTGCATATAAATCAGAGAGAACGAGTTAGATGGAAGTATGTTAAGTCCCTTATTTTTCTATTTGTCACACACATCAAAGTTTATGCATTTTATTTTGCCTGGGATAGTGCTACAGAAGTTTTTAATTAAAAAACTTTCTGATAGGATACATTAAGTTGAGCTTAACTTGAAAAAATTTTTTTGGTAATTCAGATGCAAGTACAATCAGAATCACCTCCTGGGTATCAAGATCAGTGCTAAAACTTTAGTACACTTTATCTCACTGGAACTTCTCAATATTTATAAGATGTAATTGTTACATGTTAACACATATTGATTCATTATACAACGAGAAAATTGAAATTCAGAGATGGTAAGAAACTTACATAAGGTGGAAAAATTAGTTGATAATGATTTTATAACCTAAATAAAACTCTAACTCCACATTGCCTTGATTCATAAATTGCAAGTGTCAAAAATAAAAATAGGCCAATGCAATATAAATCTTAGATCATCTGCTGTTTTTATTATTTTGTACATTATCATGCTTAATATCGTGATCATTAGGTTTTTTTTTTCAAAATCATTTTTTGAGATGGAGAGCTCCTTTGTCCTTCCACAATACTAGTTCACTATCCACCATCCACACACAATACACACACAGCACACATACAAAGAAAGTTTTCTTTTTTCTCTTTCTCTTTTTTCCCCCCATATGCAGGGTATTGAACCCAGGGCCTCATGCATGCTAGGCATTACTCTACCACTAAGCCAGGACTCCAGCCCCTAGCCCCTTTATTATTTTTTTATACTTATTTTGAGACCAGTCTTAACTAAGCTGTGCAGGCTGCCTCTGACCTCAAACTCATAATCCTCCCACCTCAGCCTTCCAAATCACTGGGATTAGCGTCATGCACCATGGCACCCAGCCAGAAAGTTTTCTTTGTAGCCATCTCTTCACTTTCTCAACCTATACATTATCTTTCAGTACCTTAAAAAAGTACCTTCCATTTTCTTTCCTAGTTGACTCACTGCAGGCTCACTGATACCACCCTTATCTTTTGAGTCCTAGAGATTTGTTTAGAAACTCTTTTGAAAATGAATCAGATTTTAAGGACATAGTTTCAGCGAAGGATAAAAACTGCTCTTAAGACTTGCTTGATATATTTTCATCTCCCTTTCTTTAACTGCTTTGCTCACGTTGCTCTGGCTTAGTATTTATTTCTCCTTGAAGAATTTGTTGTCACAAAAATTAATTACTTTGCTACTAATAAAATTAGGATTTCAGAAAACACAGAAGCTTGGTAACATTATTCCTCCTTCTGGGAAGTACACTTGTGCTCTCTAATGTGGAACTTAGGAGTTTTATAAATCCAGTACTTTGTTTAAATAGTTTAATGAGATTCTTATTTTATGCTTTTTTTCTAATTATTTGTAGAATGTGCAGCTCTCGGTGATTTAATTCTTAAAAAACTAATTAGTGTGTTCTGGGATGATTTGTCTTTTGTTAGTTTCCATTAGCATTACATTTTGGTTTTGGTGGCGTAGGTTGCACTGGGTTCCCTGTGGGCATCACTGGATGAAATGCATATTTAACTGTGTCCAATATAATCATTACTAATGAATGAGGGAGTCACAAAAACGAAGGCATATTTTGATGAGCCTTTCATTTGGAAAGCTGAAGTTTGATGTCCTATAAAGAAGTAAAACAATTTTTTTACCCAAGCAATTATGTTTTTAAAAGCAATACTTTATTATTGAGGAATCCTTCCCTACTGCATTGAGAAAAACCTGTCAACAATGATAATGATGGTAGTGGTGATAATGATGAAAAACAATAATGAAAGAGCAATTATCCACATTCACTAAGTGATTGAGTGGGCCCAATATCATGACATTATTTCATTTAATCTTCACAAAGACCTTATACAACATGTATGATTTTTATCCCAAGTTCTCTCACAAACTAGAGCATTCAAACTTTGTGAGGTTAAATAAATTATTTAAAGTCTCATAGCTAGAGCTAAATTCCAAGTTTCCAGAGACAAAATTTGATCAACTCTCACTATCATTTTTACTCAGACTATAAGTAATCAAAAAACAATCAGCCACTGAAAACCCTATGAATAGCAAAGAAGCACAACAATCATGTTTTGTCTGTTGTACATAGAGTCACTGAGTCAGACACCAACTCGACGGCACCTAACAACAACAATAAGTCATCATAAAATACTTTTCAATATAGTTCTCCATATTGTTTTGCTTTATTCTTTGCTTTCTTGTTTGTTTTTGTTTTAACTTTTTGTTTTTGTTTGTTGTTTTTGAGGTGCTGGGTATTGAACTCAGGGTCCTGTGCATGCTGGGCAAATGGTCTACCACTAAGTTACATCCCCAGCCCCTCTGTACTGTTTGTCAAAGTTTTAAAGCAGTGGTTTTCACCTAGGGGTGATTTTGCTCCTCACTCATTCCCTGGGAACATTTGGCAGACATTTGGAGACATTTGGGGCTATTACACCTGGGAGGTGCTACGGGCCTCTCCTGGGTAGCAGCCAGGCACTCTGAGCAAGAATGTCCATGTAACAAAGTGTCTAAGCAAAAGTCAGTAATGCTGGAGTTGTGAAACCCTGTTTAAGGAATTGTCCAGTGAAAGATTTTTCTGGTAATCATGCCCTTATATGGCTTGATTTCAGTTCTGACTGCTCTATGTGATGCATAAATGTCTCTGGGCTTTGCGTTTATGATAGAGACTGCATGAACACAGAGATTAGATCATCTCTCCAAGCCTCTGCAGGTATAACTCATGTATCCTTCAGGCTTCATGACATTGTAACTATTCCCATAGACACAAGGGGAGAGCCTGTTCTAGACATATACTCTCCTTCCACTCTACGTGTGCACAACGATATTGCTTGGGACTTGCTATTTTCCCTATATTGTGCATTAGGAACCTGAGAAGTATGTTGTTGTTGTTAGGTGTCATCCAGTTGGTGTCTGACTCATAGCGATGAGCAGGTGAAACAGTATTGCTACTGCTTCTCTGCTATTCTAGGGTTTTCAATGGCAGATTATTTTTTGAGAGTGGGTTGCCAGGTCCTTCTCCCAAACCTACAGCACCTGGTATTCCCAGGCAGTCTCCCATCCAAGTACTAACCAGGCCCAGCCCTGCTTAGCTTCCAAGATCTGACAGGATCTGATGCCACAGGGCCGTAGCTGTGGGCCTGAGGAGTACAGAGGTTAAATAATTGTCCTAAAATTGTGTAGGTAATACATACATGAACCAGGATTCTCATCCTAAGTGCAGACTCTGCTCAATATACACCAGATATAATTAGAAAGAGAAATATAGAGTCCCAGTTTCTGCCCTAATCCTTTACTACACTAAAATAGGGGTTTTCCTAAAATAAAATCAAGCCCTTTTCAGCTTTTTTTTTTTAATCCACTTAGATTTAATTGAGTAGCCCATTTGGCTGGAGAATTTAAGAAGAAATATTCTCATTCCACAGAATCCACCTCAGTATCCCATAAAGTGTGTTGAAAACACAATACTGACTTGGGGTGGGATATTAATGATCACTTCTTCTAATCAGCTGCTTTCTTTACTCAGAAGAGGAAACCCAGGCACAGAGAGGTTGTGTGACTTGACCATGTTCACACAGCAAATTAGAGGATGTCTGTGACCAAAGCAGAGTTCTACTTCTAGCCCTTTCTTGCTTCTTCCCACAGCCTGCTCCCCTCCTTCCTGCCAACCGAAAGCAGTCAATTCATCTTCCTTTTGAACGGAAGGCTTTTACAAATTAGGTACACAAATTATCTTTGTTATTTTCAGAAACTCTTTAGGACCACAAATATGTTGTGAAAAATTAGGCCTTTGAAGAAAAAAGATGAGACGATGAAATCCCAAAATCCTCATTATTATGCAATTAAATCACTCTGTGAAACTAATTAAGGATTTTGGAGTATTTTATGCCTCTCAGAATCAAATGGGAAGAAATGCGGTCTCGTGACTTTCCTAAGAAAATGGGGAGGTTGCACAAACTGTGTAGCGCAAGGCCTGGAGGCTGTACCTCCCGAGGAGCTGTCCCTTCACCCAGTGCTGTGAGCTACGGCAGGTACAGACCCTCACCCCTGAAAACAGGGCCCCCTGGAGTGCACAAACAAAAACAGAAAATAAAACAGGGCTCAGCCAGGCATGGTGCGCACCCTTGTAATCCCAGTGGCTCAGGAGGCAGAGGCAGAGGCAGGAGGATCACAAGTTCGAGACCAGAGGCAATCTGCGTAATTTAGCGAGGCCCTGTCTCAAAAAAAGTAAAAAAAAAAAAAAAAAAAAAAAGAAGTAAAAAAGTGGGCTGGAGATGCATCTCAGTGGTCCACCACTTGCAGTGCATGCAAGCGCAAGGCCCTGGGTTCAACCCCCAGTCGGGCAAAAAATAAAAATTAAAAAATATAAAAATAAAATAAAATAAAACAGGGTTCAAACTTCCAAATATGCAGTGCACAGATTGCCCTACCTAGCAGGTTTCTCAGCCTGTCCCACTCCACTCTTTCTGAAATTTAATTGTGCAAAACAAGGAAAGGCAAAAATGAAGCCACTCCACCACTGGCGTCACATTTTCCCCAATTTCTCCCATGCTCTAAAGCACTCAGTGATCCCACACGGTCAGGAAGACAATCCACTGGGGATGGGGAACACAACAGTTGAACTCCTGCATACAGGTTGAGCATCCCTGATCAAAAGTCCAAATTCCACAATACTCCAAAATCCCAAACTTTTTGGGTGCCAGCGTTAACACCACAAGTGGAAAATTCCACAACTTGAAACTATTTCATGCCCAAAATTATTAAAAATAAAATTTCCTTCAGGTTATGTGTATAAGATGTATTTGAAATATCAATGAATTTTGTGTTTAGACTTGAAGCCCATCCCCAAGACAGCTCATTAGGTATATGCAAAGAGCCAAAAAAAAAATAATATCTGAAACTTTCTGGTCCCAAGCATTTTAGATAAGGGATGCTCAACCTCGATGATTATGATGATCACATATATTTTCAATTTACAGTTTTCTTTCCATACCTCATACTGTATACTAGTATGGAAGTACATGAATATACTTTAAAAATGAACATACATATTTGAAAGTTATGTGCTTTATAATCTAGGGAAGTTATTGCTCTTTGTTCTAGAACAGAAACATTTCTTGA
This sequence comes from Pedetes capensis, assembly GCA_007922755.1. NCBI lineage: Eukaryota > Metazoa > Chordata > Mammalia > Rodentia > Pedetidae > Pedetes > Pedetes capensis. Next base: position 30,778 of record VMDO01010808.1, read on the forward strand.
GTCTTTCCCAGGGTTCTGGAGTGGAGACCTCCTCCTCTCTGGCACTGCATCACAGGCAAACACCCAGTTCCTTCAGCTCCTCCTATACCTCACAGGCCAAGGCTTCAGCCAGGGTCCTTCCAGAATTTACATTTGTATGGCCTTTGTTGTTGTTGTTGTTGTTGTTGTTGTTGTTGTTGTTGTTGTTGTTACATGCTGTGGAGTCATGTCTGACTCATAGCAACCCTCATAGGGTTTTCAATGGCTGACTATTTCCGGATTGCCTTGGGAGTGGATTGCCAGGCCCTTCTCCCGTATGGCCTTTAACCTCAACCTAATTTCTCTAAAAAATCAGTTCTAGGTCCCATAACAAGCACAAGAAGTACCTGTGCTTCTCAGATGTTCTCTGCCTGTCGACATGCCTAAACTTCATGATACAACCTACCTCCTGAGTGAAGAGACCCTGCGTATGAGCAAGCAAAGTTTGACAATCCCAGAAAAGACAAAGATCCAGTATCAGTTATTTCTTGCTGCTCTAATACCTTCCCACAAACAGTGACTTAAAACAATACCAATTTAGCCGGGTGCGGTGGTGCATGGTGCACGCCTGTAATCCCAGTGGCTTGGGAGGCAGAGGCAGGAGGATCGCAAGTTGGAGACCAGAGGCAGTCTGCATAACTGAGCAAGACCCTGTCTCAAAAAGTAAAAATATGGGCTGAGGGTGCAGCTCAGTGGTCCAGCACTTGCAGAGCATGCAAGCACAGGCCCTGGGTTCAACCCCCAGTACTGTAAAACAAAACAAAACAAAACAAAACAAAACAAAAAAAACAAAAAAACAAACAAAACAAAAAACCAATTTATTCTCTTACAGAGTTCAGAAATACCACTGGGCTAAAATCAACCTGTCAGTATGCTTATGTACCTTCTGGAGGCAAATCCATTTCCCTCCCTTTCCTAGCATCCAGAGATCACCTACATTCCTTAGTTTATGACCACTTCCTCCATCTTCAAAGCCAACTCCAGACCTCTGTCTTTTTCTTGGACCTGTGCCCCATCATCACCTCTCCTCTTCTGACTCTCCTTGCCTTATAAGAACCTTTGTGATTACAGAGATCTACCACAAAATCCAGGATAATCTTCCTAGCTCAAGCTCCTTAACTCAATCACATCTAAAAAGTCCCTTTTGCCATGTAAGGTAATATATGTTCTAGAGATTAGGATGTGTACATGTTGAGAAATCATTATTCTGCCCACTGCACATCTTCAAAGCCAAAGCTCAGAAAGTGAATTAGCTAAAAAACTAAGCAGTATTCATCTTGATTCTAAACTTTGAAGAATAGAAGGAAATAGGATCTCAGGGCCAGACACACCTGGATTCCCATTCCAGCCTCGTCAACAACAAAGTTTTATGATTTTTAGACATGTTATTTAACCTATCCATGCTTGTTTCCTCTCCTGTAACATGGAGAAAATAAGACCCTTTCTACAGGCATTAAGGGTGCAAAACCACCTGGCATAATGACAGAGTCTTAGTAGCAGTAGTCGATAAAGGTTAGTTCTTCTCCCATTCTGATGCTGCAGCTCCAATGTCATGTAATACTAACTAGTAACTATATGACATTTCCAAGGTCGCCAACTACCCTATACTTCTTAATCTATATAACAGCCCCTGAGCTCCATACATTTTCCAAAAACCAGGTAAAGGAACTTAGCGATGAAGGAAAAGGGGCAAAGCAAGAACTTCAAACCAACTATTTTGACTCAGTGTCTAGCGTTTTTCTAGCTCATGTACTGGACCTCTTGTTATCCCCTTCTGGTCTCCATATTGGTTAGAAATTAACTGTTTAGCCCAAGAAGGCAATGAAGCATATTGCCCATTTTCTTCATGAAGTTTGCAGAAAAGCAAAACAGAATGAGGATCTGTAGGCTCAGGAAAATATTTTCTCTCTGGAGCTGTTAGGCATTTGTAACAAGATCTTAAGGCAGCTTGGCTGTTATTACTGGATGGCTGGTGCCAATTTGGAAGCTTTTATAGGTCTCTAGTTCCCCTGATATTATTGGCTAAACCAGTAAGTTTGGTTAATTTTTATGTAAAAAGAATTGTAATTCTGAAAACACTTGTGAGAACTGAAGAAACTCTAGAATCCCACCTAAAGATTTTTTACTGAAAGAATTAATTGTGACAAAGAGAAATCCAATTGTGTGCAATCATAGTAACTGAATAAACATTTCCTGGTACTTAAAGTTACAGAAAAGAGGAAGTTTCTATTTATTTTTGTTGTTGGAGGTCCTAATTGGGATTATTAAGGAATAGTGTAATTATAGCCTGAAGCTTTTTGCCCTTGGTAACTGATGTAATGTACTCTGCTAGCCATACTCCTCAATGGTGATTAACAGGCCAATGAGTTGGATCCTGGCATGACAATTAAGATTGAGTAGTGTCATCTGTTTCATAATTAAATTCTATCTTCCATATCCTTTGAACACTATATGGGTGTTTAATTGGCTGTTGCTGTTTCCTCTGCTACTGAGGCTGGTCTTCACAACAATGTCAAGATAGCAATGATCCTACTCTTTGCAGAATATCCCAATTGAAGAAAAATAAGCCTGGAGCCTTCTGCTCCTCCAAGTTCTCACTCAGTGTGGTGTTCAGAGTCTAAAATTGGAAGATCAACTCAACACATATGGGAGAAAAGTCCTCTCTGTCTAGTTGATGCCTCCTCCAAGGACACAGAGAGCTCACTAAGAGGTGATGGATATTGTGTGAACAGACGTAAAGAGGTTTGTCTGTGTAGCCAGCCTGCAGTGGTAGACATGTGGCATCCGATCCCGTCAGATCTCGGAAGCTAAGCCGGGTAGGGCCTGGTTAGTACTTGGATGGGAGACCATCTGGGAACAACAGGTGCTGCAGGCTTGGGAGACAGATCCGGCAACCCACTCCCAAAAATCCATTCACCATTGAAAACCCTATGAACAGCAGAGAAGCACTGACTATAGTGTTTCCCCTGGTATGTAGGGTCACTGTGAGTCAGGTACCAACTCAATGGCACCTAACAACAACAACAACAACTGTATAGCCATCAAATATAGAGAAAAATTTTTTTAAAGGAGAAAATAAAGAAAGAAAAAAATGAATGAATGAATGAATGAATGAAAAGAAAAGAGAAAAAGAAAAAAAGAAGCCTGATTCATGCCATTCACTTGCCAGACAAACAGCCTCTGTGAATATGTACTAAATGAATATGTCCTAAACTCTTTATGTTAAACATCATTAAAATACATTTCCACTGTATTTCTTATCAGGGAATTCAGAAGCATTAGGCTTCCTTTAAGGCCTATCTCCCTGAATCATCTTTAAGAAAGCAACTGAAGACTTTTAAGATCATGAGGTAATGTACTTAATAAAAAAATGAGGGAAGAAACATCAACAAAGGAAAAAGAAGTGAATCCTCCGTGAAAAAATGTAAATGATATTTTTAAACCTGTGATTTCAAAACCATCTGCAAGATAATCTTGACTCTGTTCTCAAGTAGTACAACAAATCTATTCAGTTTAGTCAAAATCAAAATAATGTTGAAGAGAAATTAGGGATGCATACAAAAGCTTAACAATACAGTACCCCAAGCAGGTAAAAATAATATGTGTTAGTTAATAAGCAAACTATTGTAGGAGATTTCATGAACTATGAGTGAAAAGATTAACATGCCTCTATACAAAATGCTTAAAGCCATGTTAAGATGAACAAACTCTTTAAAATTGAAGATCTAAGTATATAAAGAGTACGTAGGAAGCACAATATGCTCTTTTTAATTTTCTTCTAATCACATGATTATATTTTAATTATAGTTCTCATTTGTTGAAAGTATATTCAAATGCAATATTCTCCCTGTCTTCTGAATGGCAGTCTCCATTGACTTATTTTCATCTTTAGATGACTCAGCCTATAATGATATAGGAGCCAAATGTTCAAACTCTTTTTAACAGATCACTCATGATGCAATGAAAATTAAAATATGTGCATAAAATTGATATTTTAATCAAATCACTGTATATGTACATAGGGGTTCAGAAATAGAGGGAAAGAGTGGCTTGGAAGTCCCAAGACTCTGTCTTCATTGGCCCTTGGGAATTTCTTCCCTTTTTGATATCTTTAACAGATGGTTGTTTTGAGGGCTAGAATTCCCATGAAATATATTTAAAGCAATTCCAGCTCATTTTGAATATTGTGTGAATGCTCCTTTTGTAGCTCAGCCACTAACGTAAAGACACAAAGGGAGCATTACTATGTCCAGTTTTAGAACTCTGCTCTTAGAGGAAAAATATTCATTTCAGAAGGAATGTAGTCCCTCTATGATAACTGTATTTCCTTTAAAATCACCTGATTTGCTTCTCTTGATTCTACAGGGCGACTTTTCTATATTCCCCTACTTCTATCTTCCCACGCTTGACCTCTAAGTCAGATGACATTTTCATACTTCACAACTTAGACATTGCCATTTAGCTTTTACTTCTGGTTTTACAATGTTTTGTTTCCAACTCTTTAATTAGAAATGGTTAATTTGACTTCTTGTCTTAAGGCAAGGAGAAAATGAGTCTTAAACATTATTAAGCTCCCATAAATATTTCACTTTATGCTAATTCCCATGCTTCCAGCTGAGCTATTTGAAGTTTTCAAAAAAGTATTTCTGTTCCCCTCAATTAAATACATAACTGGAAAACAGTAAAATGATAATCAGTCTTGCTACCCTATACTTTTTCTTTCAAACTTTTATTCCAGACATTTAAATTTTTTCTTCCCCAATTCATGTAACCCAAGCCAAGAGTGCTTGTCCCAGCACTGGATGGAGAATCTAAGACCAGGGTTTTGGAGAAATCTTAGAGCTCCCTCAAGTGGACATACGTTTAATGCACCCTGAACCTCTGGAAAACTTTTGGCTACACCCTCCATCCAGGACAGAAACATTAAATTATCCCAATTTAGAAGCAGAAGATGTTTCCTCTTTAAACTAAGAATATTCCAAAATGAAGTGAAAGTTCAAACAAGCTTTCCAAGTAAATGAATGTGAATGGACAGTGAAAAAGATATCAAGTCAGGATTTTTTATTATGGTTCTGTTTCTTCAAATGTAAATTAGAATTAATAATTACAATGTATTCTATTCATTTGTTCATTGAAGAAATTGTAAAATCAGTGCTTATATGAATGTTTATGCTATGTACCACATTTCTCTAAGGGCTTTTCATATATGAATTCATTTGGTCTTCACAACACTGCTGTAAAGTAGATACTTTAATACTCCCAACTGTAGATGAAGGACCTGAGACACAGAGATGTTACATAACATTTCTAAGGTCCCAAAGACAAACATGAGAGAGCCAGAAAGCAATTGCAGGCAGTCCAAAACCCACAATGTCGTACTATTTCTTTCTATGCATTGAACAACCAAACATACAAATACAATCACATGCATACATGGCTGTGTCTATGTAAGCACATGTGCACACACATCCATATACATACACATACATATATAAAATATGCACATATATACAAATGTACACACATGGAGAGAGTATATATTATAAGGGCCTGCAGCCATACCTCTGTCACATCCAATCCGGGCATATCTTGGAAGCTAAGCAGAGTCAGACCTGGCTGATACTTGGATGGGAGACCACCTGGGAACACCAGGTGCTATAGGCTTGAGAGAAGGACCCAGAAACCCACTCCAAAGAACAATCAGTCATTGAAAACCCTATGAATAACAGAGAATCACTGACAATAGTGTTTTGTCTCTTGTACATAGGGTCCCTGAGTCGGACACCAGCTCAAGGGCGCCTAAGAACATCATCGTTCACTTGCTTATAGCCTGACTTATCTGTTACACTGTGAATCTCAGCAGGATTTTGTGTCTGAGACATGTTAGAAACTCAAAAGATATTCCTCAGTGAATGACTGAATTATTAAATTATCCATTCTGGTGGCTTTTCAATGAGCAAACAATTGTGCTGATGGTCAAAATCTCAAAATTCCATTTTCCTAATGCTATTCTGTTTGAAGTGTGTTCTTAAACATCTTGGATCATATTTTAAATATCGTATTTTGAATCTCTAGTCTAATAATTGTATTTAAGTATATGTTTTTATTCTTCTTTGGTATGTTATCTTATTCAAAGTTGTAAGAAGAACTTAAAATACACTGGATGTTTAAATACATGCAAAAATTATGCTAAAGTAGTGTCAAAAAAAGGAACTTGGAAATTTCTGTAGGTTGGGATAAAATCCATAATGACTGTTTTTTCTGGGCCATTTGCTTGTTTGTTTGTAGACAGAGTCCCACCATGTATCCAGGCTGGTCTTAAACTCACAGTGTACCCCAAGCTGGCCTCAAACTCACGATCCTCCTGGGACTCAGATTCCCAGAGCTGGGATTGCAGGTGTGCACCACCACACCTGGCTGTTGTTCTGTTTTCTTGGACTGCATCATGACTTCAGAGTCTTATCACATATATTGATAGTACATGTGTCACTAATTCTATCATGCCTTTGGTGATGTTGTCGTTGTTGTTAGGTGCCATCAACCTGGATTCAACTCATAGCGATTCTCATAGGGTTTTCGATGTCTGATTGTTTTGAGATTGCTTCAGGAATGGATTGCCACATCCTTCTTCCATTTTTGCAGTGGTAGGGATTGAACCAGGGTCCTCAGAGAATATGGAGCAGCACTCTACCATATATCATGATTTTAGCTTTAGCTAATCTCTCGTGGATTGGTAATGGTAAGGTATGCACAGCAGAACAACACTGATAGAAAGTTACTAATAACAAGATGCTGTTTTCCTAACGTCTGCCATTCAGAATCCTCTAATTCAGGAAGGAAAGGGAAAGTGGATGGGGAATCAATCTTCACTCCACCCCTGGTTCTCACTGCAGATCACTGAACATCCACATCCCTTCCTTTCTACTTTTTTGCTTCACTTCATCTGTGACTCCCCCCACCCCCCACCCCGTGTATTTGGTTAGAGTTTATAGAGAGAGTCCTGTCTTCTTTTCTAGGATCCAGGCCTTCTTTCTAAGACCTCTATTATTATAATGAAGATTATCCCAAATTACATATATACATATGTACACAGTAGACGTATCTATAAATACATGTATACATTCACATAAACACATACGTATGTAGATTTCCATATATACATAAATGTGTATATATACTCTTTAGGTATTGAAGCATCCTGTACCCAAGCACTCCATTATCCACAGGCGTGCAGTATGAAGGCCTGCCCAGCATCACCATGGAGGATGAGGGAACTTCCCACACTGCACTCAACTTATTGTTGTTGTTGTTAGGTGCCATTGAGTAGAGTCCAACTCATGACGAACCTTTATAGGGTTTTCAATGGCTGATTGTTTCGGGATTGCCTTGGGAGTGGATTGCCATGTCCTTCTCCCATTTTTTGCAGTGCTGGGAATCGAACCCGGGACCTCAGAGACTGCAGAACAGTGTTCTACCAACTGAGCTAAATCCCAGCCCCTGCACTCAATACTATTGATTAATTGATCATGTCTGTCTATTTCAGATTTTGAGATACAGAGTTGCCAAGTATCAGAAATCAGTTGAGGGGACCATGAGGTGGAAGGAAATTTTCTAATCACCCATTCAACCCATAGTCTTACTCCTGTTTAGCCTCTTTCTTTAAAGTCTAAAGATATTTTCCTAATAATGTGTCTTTACATTTAAAAAAAATTATTTTTTGCTTTGTATGACATTGTTTCAAGGCCACACTTAGAAAAATCCTACTTTTTCAGTCAGTATTTTATATCAGTCAGCAATGGTAGAGTAGTTCTGTGATTTGAGGGGCTTGTCTGTGCCCATACATATGTAAGAAAATATTGTCCTGTGATTTCATTTTAAAGCTGGCGGTCACATTGCTGGCCACCATTACAGTACATTTAGTTTTCCTCTACTTGATTTCCACTCTTCCACCTATTTTTCTGTCTCCAGTTTTCTGTAATGACAATGAAAACTAACTATTCATACAATTTCTCTGCAAGCAGCTACCAGACTAAGTGGGGGAAAATATCAAATTTTATGCATGACTGACTGCCTAAACCCTTCATTTTAGAGAAACAAGCCCCAAATGAGTAATTTATTTATAGCAATGAAAACCAAATGAATAATTTCTTGTTTTCAGGGAACAAACGAAAGACAAACTCATTTCCAAACATATTTTCTGGTTTTTTAACTCAAAATGAAAGATCAAAAACTGAATATACTGTAGCCCATGCAAGAATAGTCACATTCTAGAATATTAAGAAAATTATGGAATTTAAGTTACTATAAAATAACTATCTTACAGCTTTTGTATTCCTTTTTGAAGGAACTATGGGCATTTTGAGACATGAGTTTATTTGTGTTCATTTATGCCTATTGTTTGTAGTAACATGATATTTGCATTTTTATTTGTTTTTAATTGGTGGGAATTTACTCTTCTCTTGCCATTCATTTTTTGAAATATAGAAAACATTTGTCAGATTTTTGCATAAGAACCAGATGTCTGCAAATATGTAACAATTTATTATGAGGCATAAATTTTTATTAATGGTTCAAGTATAAATAGCAATTTTATACTTTGGCAAATGGTTTTTATATTCTATATTCAGTTAGCTAAATGTAAGTAATTTTGTTTAATCACAAGAAAATTAATGGGAAAATTTGAAGGCATCACTAAATAATGATAGCACGCACACCAATTATCCTCATTGTACTTTATCGTTTACTAATAACCACCTCAATCAAGGTGTCTTTCACTGAAACCAATCACTCAACTTTATTTCAGTTATAGTATATAATGGCCCATTGAAGTATCATAATATACTCCTCTAATTAAGAAGTGACGGGAACACAATGTGAGTGCAGGTAATGTGAAGCAGGAAAAAGGGAGGCAAATTTCTATGTAAACTCCCTGGTTCTCAGTGCAGACCCCTCCCTAGCACAGCCATGTGCCAGACTCTGGCAGCATTCATTACCACATGCTCCATCCTGCCACGAACACCGTTAGACGCGCTCCAGCTTGTTTCGCTGGCACGGCTGCTTGTAATCTACTGCAACACTGTAGGGCTACAAAGGAAGGCTCTGCTTGGAAGTGATCCCCTACCCCCCGCCCCATCTCCCAGTGTCATTTTGTCCTCCATCTGAACTTGAATGTGCTGGCTATGAACCTGTTTTGATCAGCAGAATTTGAAAATCCGGTCCTTCACGCAGGGACTTAATGTCAATATTTGTGCCCAACATCTGAAAAGAGAAGGGGGTTCCCAATGCATCATCTCTCCTCCAACTGTCTTTTATCACCGTTACTGCCTTATTCGATGTGATTTCTCCTGCTTGGGGAGTACTGTGGAATAATGCTGATAAGATGGTAAAGAGCAAAATTTATCTCATCTCAGAAGGAAATGCATATAGATTTCTACATTTAAGAATACATTGCCATTTAACCATCTTATACTTTTGAACATGCAGAAAAATAGCTTTTCAGCAAGAGAGTATGTTTAAGAATGAATGAGCGCAGTTTGTTTATTTAAATCTCGCCTTGTTCCAGAGAGGATTTAAGGCAGCTGAACAAGACAGGTAAGCATAAGGAATAATGTTTAATAAATGGTTAGCCATCAGAGATAAGTTATTTGGAAAAGAATGAATCAGGCACTGAGTTTAGGATCTATGTTTTCACAAAGGCTAAAGGAGCTCTCAGTAGAGCTTCGAGAATGTTGTACAACCTGAGCAAATCTGCGCTCCCAAATGGATGGAGATGTCAGCAGATGGTGGAAGCCACATGATTTCCCACCTGCTATCAGCACTCTCGATTACATGCCATGCACTTTGAGCCACCTTCTCCATGAGCTATTTATTTATTGTCAGGAGAGATCGTACTTTACATGGCTCATATCAGGGTCAGGCCAGGCTAAAGACAGAGAGATTCCAGTCTCTGTCTTACATCGGGGGGTGGGGGAAGATTCCTCAGAAATAGTGATAAATCTGAGTCTTTCTCTGTATTTAGTCTCCAACCCTGAACTCAGCATTTTTGATAGGTTGGCCTCTGGGCAGTCTTACCCATATAATTAAAAATTGACTTTCAGTTTTGAGACAGAGGTAAGAGAATGGACTTGACCCTTTCTTTCGCCTCCATATTTCTTTGTGTGTGAAACAGGTTTTACATGCTTAATTTGTCTTTTCCATGCGATGTTCCTTAGCATACATTTTTTCAGGAAGACCAAGCAAGAGAAGCAGCAGAGCAGAGCCGGCTCCTCAGGCAAAATACTAACTCCATTTCTGACCCATGTATTGCTCACTGTGCAACTGTAGGCCAATTATTCAACTTCTTGGAAACCCCAGAGTCACAGTATCAGCATCGGTCACTGTAGATCATAATGTCTATACCTGAACAGGATTTTTACAATAGTTAAGTATCCTGAAGGTTTGTTATCCCCTTCTGCAATAATATTAAGAAGATGCTCCGTAGTTGTTAATTTCTTTCCCTTCTTTAGGTTCTTTCCCTCAAGGAAAATTTGAAAGTAGGGGGGAAGCTATACCCTAAAGGCCATTTAAACCTTTCCTTGTCCTGATAGTCTCGTATTTGATTTCTTAAAATAAGTAACAAATTGATCTTTTACCTCATCCTAAACTTCACATTGAAGAATTTTTCAGTCTGAGATATAGTTTTCAGAGAGTGGCAGCTGATGATAATTTCATCAAGTCATATTGTGCATTTTAAGTATTCTGAAAAAACAACCAAATGGGAGACTCATTCTGCAGCTTGAGAATAATGCCCTGTGCTCTCCAGCTGAGAAATGAAGAGTACTCCCGGCAAAGTACTATTTCAAAGAAAGAAAGGTCACGTAGAGGAGTAGACTTCACTCCCACCCTCATCTCATGCCCTCTCACCACAAAGCTGTTCTGTTTCCCCCACCCTCAAGTTAAACTCTTTTGGCTCAGCTGTTCCCTTGAAAGTGGACAGAAGGAAATATCTTTCTAAATTTTCTTTTTCACTTACTGTCATAGTTCAAAACATTTATTGTGATCATAGCTGTAAACAAGAAGATAGTGAAAGAATCAGGTATGTCTTAAAGAGAATGAAAACCATAAGTTTTGAAGTAAAAGAAGACATAAATCAAAGGTTTTAAAATCTTCGAAAATGCCCCCGAAGTCCTCTGAAGAACCACATGGAAGGTTGCCATCTACTTCTACTTCTCCTTTGATTAGACAGAATTGACTTGAACATAAATAATCAATAGCATTCTTATTTTTTTTTTTTTGCTTATTTATTTATTTTGCAATACTTGGAAGTTGAACCCAGGGCTTGCACGTACTTTACAAGTACTCTGCCACTGAGCTGCACCCCTATTCCATTTTTTATTTTTCATCTTAAGACAAGGTCTCACTAAGTTCTGCAGCCTGCCTCTGCCCTCAAACCTGCAATCCTCCTCTCTCAGCCTCCTAAGTCACTGAGAATGCAGCTGTGAGCCACCGTGCATGGCTCCTTTTTTATATTGCCAAAAATTACCATCACACCAACAGTGTTATTTTCTAAGATTTTCATTGCTTATATTGCTTACCTTTTACCTTCATTAAAAGTTAAATAGGCTTTAAAGCTGCAATGGGTAACTTGTCTTTATTATAATTGTTTGATGCAATAATTTCATATTATTTCAATGTAAAAAATGAGGGATTAGGGGTATAGGTCAGTGGTAGAACACTTGCCTAACACACACAAGGCTCTGTGTTTGATCACCAGCATCACAAAAAAAGAGGAAAAAATCATCCCAGTTGAGAGGAAAATAACATAAAACTTTGGAGTATAGCCTATTTAAGATGTGGGAATAAATTAAAATACAGTGTTAATACCTAAAGCATCTTTACTTCCATTCGCATCACAGAATCCCTTAGAATGGTGCTGTCCAGCAGAAACACAATGAGTTATGTTTAAGTAGCCATATTCTGAAAGTAAAAAGAAACAAACCAGTGGCACACACATGTAATTATAGCAACTTGGGAGGCTGAGGCAGGAGGATCACAGGTTTGAGACCAGAGACAGCCTGCACAACTTTGCAAGACCCTGTCTCAAAAAATAAGAAAGGGACTGATGGTGCAGCTCAGTGGTGGAGCACTTGCCTAGCATGCATGAAGCCCTGGGTTCAACACCCCCGTACTGCAGAAAATCAAGGAAGGAAGGAAGGAAGGGAGGGAGGAAGGAAGGAAAGAAGGAAGGAAGGAAGGAAGGAAGGGAGGGAGGGAGGGAGGGAGGGAGGGAGGGAGGAAAGAAGGAAAGTTAATTTTAGTAACTATATTTTATTTAACCTAACATCCAAAATATCATTTCAACATGCAATCAATCAATATTTTTAAATTAATGGTGAGATATTTTATTCTTTTTTTGGCACCAAGTCCTCAAAGTCTGACATGTATTTTGTACACCTTTCAATTCAGACTAGCAACATCTTAAATTCGCAATAGATACATATAGCTAATGACCACTGTGTTGGATGGACAGCACAGCTCTAGAAACTTTGGCCTCTATGTTATGTGCATATAAAGCTTTTTCCTAACTTTGTTCTTAAGTGCATGGCAGAATATTCAGAAGTTAAAAGCTAGTTTGAGTATTAGATCTTATATTTACTTCTGCATATAAGTTCAGGAGAAAAAAATGACACACTGAAGTAGCTAAACGCCCAAATACAGTTTTGACTGATAGCTAGAAGAATGATGCCTGTTCATCCTCTATGAAATGACAGGGGGTGATGTTGCCACTTAGGTCATCTATTTCAACACACCATGGATGTGTGATTCTGGAAATCATAACTATTCCTCTGCAGGGCATCCCAATGATAAATACGTATTGAAATCTGCTAAATGTGGGAATTTTAAAAGAAATTGTAGGAGAATCAGAGAATTTTACAGCTTGAAAGAACCCTAGAGGAGATTGTCTCCAGCCCTCTTATTTTACAGTTGAAGAAACTGAGGCCCATAGAGGTTAAGAAATTTGCCAAGGGCCACAGAACTTATTAGGAACACAGAAGAAACATAAAGCAGAATTCTTAGCCCTGAGTTCAAACTTCCATAAGTAATAAGAGGTGGTTTAGTTATTGCTCAGCTATTTTAGATTATTTCCATTCCTTATCTCTAGTCCATATTATTTCATGGGAGAATATTTCTCCATTTATGTACAGAAGCTTTTGAAAATAAACTTTAGCTCATTAGAAAACATTGATATAAAGATGTGAAATGTTATAATCATTCCTAAAAGTATAAACAAGCACATGTTTATGAATGAATAGTTAATAAAAACAACTTGAAAAGCAAGGTGAATTTAGGGTTTTCGCTGATTATAAAGAAAACACGTGATTTGTAAGCTCTGCTTCGCTTATCCTCATGGGCAGTTTAAAGATGGTGCATGTGATGAGCAGTGAGGAATCTGACAAGGCAAAGGCATCGCATTCATTTTAAAACTCACTTGCACAAAGGTTATATATTAGAAGAGTCACAGAGGAATCCATAGCTCTTTGGCGCTCGATGAAACCTGCTTCCACTTCCTCCAGCCTTTGCTTTATCAAGGGATGATCTGGCTCCTCTCTCTAGTTCAGGAAAAAGGCACATAATTTTAACACAGACAATTCTTCAAATGGTCTTTTAGATAAATGAACAGGATTTCACCGTCTCTCTTTTTGTTCATGCCAACTCGTTACCTGTGAATGTGTCTGCTAAAGGGGGAAATGAACTGGACCAGCAGGTCTCAAAGTATGGCCTAATGAACGCTCAATCCTCTAAGACAAACTGGGGTAAAAAGAAGGTCCCTAGACTTAGAAGTCGGTGGCATTCTGATCTCTGTATCACTGTCATGATTTCTGCCACACACTGTAGCACGTTAAAGGGTCTGAGGAGACAGATAGCAAAGAAAAACTATTCCCCTATATTTAATACAGACTTTCCCAAAGTTTTTGGCCATAGCAGTATTTTTTGTTGTTGTGTTGGTTATTTTGCTTTCTTTTGTTCTCTCCCTATCATCTTAAATACCCCATGGAACTGCAGTCCTCTGGAACACATTTTCGGCAATGCTAACTTTATGTATTTCTTTCTTCAATGTGGGGGTCAGCAAGGGAAGCAACCATACCTCATCAGAAGTACTACTTCGCAGGGCAGCAAGGGAATATTTCACCAATATTAGCACCCTGAAGCACCTTGACCTACCCTCAGGGAAGGTATTGTAGGGCACAGCCAGATCACTTAGGTCATTCTTGGAAGAGAAAATATGGCGTTGAGTAAATGACACCATCACCTTATATCCCGCAAGCAGCAGCTCTATCAAGAATGTCCTCCTCCAGCTGAGTGCAGTGGTGTACGCCCAACTCCTCAGGAGGCTGAAGCAAAGGGATCACAGGTTGAGCCCAGAGGCAGCCTGCGCAACCTAGGGAGACCCTGTCTCAAAAATTTAAAAAATTTAAGAAGTGGTTGGTGGTACAGCTCAGTAGTGGAGCACTTGCCTAGGATGCTCGCAGCTCTGGGTTCAACCTCCCAGTACTTAAAAAAAGAAGAAATGAAAATATCCTCCTTTTTTATGAAAACCTCACTCTTTTCAGATTGCCCACCAGCTGTCAGGAAGCAATTTTAATTTATTAAACAATTTTAATGTATTAATATGAATTCTTCTGCCATAATTAGAAAACATTATGCCAGGATTCATTCCAATTAGTCTCCATGCTCATCTGGCAACACAGAGTGAGAAGTAGCTAAACAGAGTGTGTGACAATGGTGTCACTCCGATCTGTGTAACAAACACTCTGAGTATAACAGAGTTGAACAATATGAAATGCCTATATTTTTCCTCGATTGCTACATTCCTTCATGCTTTCTTGAATCTCCCATTCCCACCCTATAGGTGATATCTTGAACTAATTCCTTAACTTTCTGGCTGCTTGGCTATTTTTATAGTCCAGCGTAGTCCTGTTCCCATGGAAGTTCCAATGTCAGTCACATGCATTCTAAAACTCTTTAACTTTCTTGGCCTCTACCAGGCCACAGCTCCAAGGATGTGGGTTGGGGAGAGGTGGATTCTCCTGCCCTCCTTTCCCACAGTCTTTTAGTTCTAACTCATCACCTAACTCAGGGACAAAGAGGACGGAGATGGACAAAGTGAATGTCTCTTGTCTTCCCGGCCCTGGTGTCTCAGGGCCCATCTTCACTGTTGTCAGTTTTCAGGCATCCAGCAGTCACCCACCTGCACAGTTCTGTACTGTGAGAGACTGACTCCAGTTCAATCTCTTCCATCCCCTTGTTTGCCTCTCCTTGTGGTCCCTCGCTGTTTGGATGCCCTAATCCTCCTGGGTGGGTGGCGGTGGTCACATTCTCTTCTGCATTATGCCATTGACCTATGGGGAAATCATGCTCTTAGGGGGTGTGTTAATCACCCCATTTGTCTCTGTAGCAGAGAAACTGACCAAAACACACTTATGGAAAGAAAGATTTATTGGGAGCTCACTGTTAGAGGATCTTGGTCCACAGAGGCAAGAAGGAATGATGAGGCCTAGGACAGAGAACCGTACACCTTGGCAATGAAGAAGCAGAGAGAGAGCGAGAAGCACAGGTCCAGGTAAAAACATCCAAAGACCCCTCTGTGACCTACTTCTGCAAAGCTAGAACCCACCTGCCAAAGTTCCATAAACTCCCAGGACCATACCACGAGCTGGGGACCAAACAGTGAAACACATGACTTTGGGAGACATTTTAGACCCA